>VZQC01008945.1:1167985-1227857 GCA_009823505.1 Rhizomys pruinosus
CGAGAGCCGTCTGAAACTCCAGTTCCAGGAGAACTCCAGTTCCAGGGGAATCCGAGACCCTCTTCTGACCTCCGCGGCATTGCACGACACGGGTGCACAAACCTGCATGCAGACAGTACATTGATATACATACCGAAAAAAAAAAAAAAAAAAAAAGAAATGTTGTTTGAAATGCACTCAGTAAAAATTAAAAAAAATAAATAAAAATAAATAAAAATTTAAAAAGTATGGCGCAATATCTTTTTACATTTCACTTTGTGCTTTTCAAAGGGAAAATAGACTAAAGAAAGAGGAAAGGCCAAACTTCCCTGGAAAAAGTGTACAAAACTGCACAGGAGCAGAGCGAATAAGGCCTCTTGTTTGTAGATTCTGCAGGCTGCTCTGTGGGATTGTATTATTTATTTTTAAGAATTAAATATTAAAAATTATAAAGGCTGCAGTAAGAACAATTCTCTATGGTGCTACAAGAACAGGGAAATGACCTTGGGTCTCTCTGCAAACTCAGGACTTTGAACCACATTCTGCAACTTCATGGTAGGTGTTTCCTTCAAGTGGAAATCAACACATGCAGTGAGTGGCTGTCAGGAACAGTGACAAAGCTTGAGGGATTCATGAGCTCAAGACACCTGGGCCTCGGCATCTGGAGAAGGGAATTGAGGGTCCAAGAGGGATGGTGTGAGGTGAGATTTAAAACAACCAGTCAAAGGTCAGAGCAGCTGGTCCAGATGGCCCCACCTGTTTTCGAGCTTCCTTGAGCTCCTGTACCTAGGAAGCGTGTGACAAGAGTTAATTGGAAATAGGACCCGGAAACAGGAAAAGAAAATGCCTCAGGCCATTGCTCAGTCCTTCGCCTGGGAGCTTGGGAGGCACTAAAAGTTTCATGGGCTTTTTTCTTTGTTTATCATTTGGTGACTATATGAGTATTTTCATTCTTTTGTATTGCATTTTCTTGAACTACTTTTCCAACATTTTCTATGCTACAGCCTAGAAACCATAGTCTGGAGAATTCTGTGGACAAAGTCATATTTCTTCCTCCATCCGCACTATGTCTTTGGCCCTGATTAATTAAGTACTCTGCTACATCTGTGCACCTTCTGGTATTGTTCTCCAGAGACAGGGAAGCGTAAGTCTTAGGCATAAGTATTGTGCCCTATACATAATCAGCAAACTCCTCTGGGAGGAAGCGTGTCTAAACATCTTGTACATCCGCATCCCAATGGAGGCAGAAGAACAATGATTCCATTGTTGTATACTAACTTCATTGGTTTGTCCCCCAACTTCTTTTTGAGGGTTTGCATTTCATAGATGAGGGGAGCATAAATAGGATTTGCTGTTTCAATTCAGGACATGTTCAAGGGTGAAGTAGGAAATGCCTGCGGCAAACCAGAAACTAAGTTCCTGCCACCTGCGGCCTACTTGAGAGAGAACAAGATATGCACATATCACGTCTACCTGTCTAAAAGCTACACACAAGGCTAGGGAAGCACATAACCAACACACACCCTGCTCTCCTTACAGTATGTGGTGAGCACACCCCAGCCTTGGCTCTAGACTCCTGGATTGTGAGTTGCCTCTATCCGCCCCCCACCACCACCACAAGGGGGATTGCAGGCACTGTGTAGATGTGCCAGCAGGTGTTTGGCTCCTGCTGAAATAGCTGTCTCTTGGCCACTCTCTGAGTAGGAGGCACAGTCCTCTCTCGAGAAGGGAATTCTCTGGAGCATCATGTGTCCAGTTGGTGAAATGGCGCCTTGAATGTGGAGGATCAGCTGTGGGTGGGTGTGGCCATGATCTTACAGACTCTTCAGGCTTTGGGGTGGAGAAAGCTCCTGGAAGCCTGAGTGCTGCCCACTGAAGTATGAGGCTCAGGCAGACAGTTCCTCTTGCCTGGTGCTGTAGACTGAAATGCATTCTCCCCTGCTTGACTGGATGAAGCTGTGACCCCTGAGGTTTACTGTATTTGGTGATAGGTCCATAATGAGTGAACTAAATTTAAATGTAGTTGTAAAGGTGGGGCCACACATTCCAGGGCTGTTGTCTTTATAAATAGAGAAAGGTACACCAGAGATACTTTTCTCTGTCTCTGTCGAGTCTCTGTATTTGTCTCTTTCTCTGCACACACAAAAAGCCAAGTGAAGTCACCCAAAGCCCAAAGCCAAGGTAACACCCAGCCTACAGGTCAAGAAGAGAGGCTTCACCAGAACCCCACTCTGGTGGATCCTTGATCTTGGGCTTGGACCTATTCTAACACTGTAAGAAAATCATTTTTGTTGTTTAGACTTTCCCAGTCTGTGGTCCTTTGTTATAGCAGCCTGACCAGATGAAGATACCTAGGGATGAGTGCAGATCTGAACAGAAGAACAAAGTGCTCAGAGAACTTCTCCTGTTCGCTGTCTTCCTGACGTCATGGTACAAAGAATGGGCTGTGCACAGGAGGCTGAGAAAAAGGGGAGTAGAAACTCAAGAAAGTAAGCTGAAGCATCCCACAAGGAGCACTCTCAGGAAGATTGCCCTGTGCATTCATTCCTGCATTTGTTTAACAAAGCCATGTAAAATCCCTGGTTCTGCCAAACATTGTGCTAAGTGGTGGAATCAGTTTTTTTTGTTTTGTTTTGTTTTGTTTTTGTTGTTGTTTTTTTTAATATTTTTTTTAATTTTATTTATTTTTATATATGTATGAATGTACTGTCTGCATGTTGGTTTGTGCACCCGTGTCGTGCAATGCCTCGGAGGTCAGAAGAGGGTCTCGGATTCCCCTGGAACTGGAGTTCTCCTGGAATCGGAGTTACAGACGGTTCTCAGCCACCATGTGGGTGCTGGGAATCGAACCGGGGTCCTCTACAAGAGCAGTCGGTGCTCTTAACTGCTAGGCTATCTCTCCAGCCCCCTGGAATCAGTTTCAACAGTGCACTCATTTGGACAGACTTCCTACCATGATCACTGATGGTCCCTTAAATGCTGAAGACATGGTCGAACATCACTTTTTTGGGAAAAGCCTGCAGGCCTGGAGGGTTCCTCTACTTCACTCTCCAAATGTTCGTCATCTCAAGGGTGCCTCAAGGGGATTTCCTGTGTAGTGATCATCCCCCTCTCCACTTCCTACATTACCTAGAAGAGTATGAAAAACCTTTCTAGCCTCTGAGCTCAGCTGGGCCCCAGATGTAGCTCTGAGAGGCTAGTAGGTCACAGAGAGGTGAGCTCACACGGGCCTTCTAATCACAGTTCTGTGTGTGAAGAGGTCAGGTCAAGGCAGTGAGTTTGAATTCAGGATGGGGATGTCAGATCGTAGGTCTGGCGTGGGTGGAAGAGCTCCAATTCTCTACCTCTGGGTCACTGGGTTAGAGGTTCCTGGACTTCCTGGAGTTAGAGTTAAAACACCTGGAGTTAGACTTGATTTTCATTAGCTGAGGGAGGTAAGTACTTTGCTGTTTCATTTTAGATGAGAAAAGAAGAAACCAGTCTTCCCTCCTCTCTTCCCAGAAGCCCTCTTTAGGAGCAGAGTGTTTGACTTCTTGGGCTTAGCTCAGTGTTCCACCAATGGCTTTGTTCTGAGCCAGTGTTTCAAGTACTGTGATTTCCAGGGCTGCAACAAGAAGCCTATCTGATTAACACTGATCATCCACACAAATTTTTATATCATTTAATTTTTCCGGGGGGAGGGATTTTCTTTATTTCCTCTAGTGCACATCTTTTTTTTTTTTTTTTTTTTTTTTTTTTTTTTGTTTTTTTTTTTGTCAACTATAAATGTACCAATTGTCTTCATAGCAAAATATACCTCTGGGTTTTCATGGAGTGGAAATCAAGAGGCAACAAATCTACAATTTCTCAGCTGCTACTTCCAAGGGAGTGAATGAAAGAACAGTGTCAGGGCTGGAGAGATGGCCTAGCAGTTAAGAGCGCTGACTGTTCTTGCAGAGGACCCAGGTTCGATCCCCAGCACCCACATGGTGGCTGAGAACCATCTTTAACTCCAGTTCCAGGGGAATCTGATGCCCTCTTCTGACCTCCCTGGCATTGCACGACACAGGTGCACAAACCTACATGCAGACAGTATGTTCATACACATAAAAACTAAATTTTAAAAAAGAAAGAACAGTGTCTAATTCACACGCTGACCACGAAGCCAGCACCCAAATGGTTTTGACTATTGTTTTGAATATTTTCAAGAAATTTTAAGCAAGCAAACTTCCAAGTTAAATTGATTTGAAGGAAAATAAAAAGCCTTCAAAATACTAAAAGAACCTCTTTCTACAGTCAGTTTTAACTGAAAGAGAGATTCTGAAAGGTCTGATGAGTTCTTGAGTCATTTTTATTCTGTGTTTTCATTCATCTCCCTTCCTCCATTCTTGGGGTCCAGCTATAGGACCTATCATAAAAATATTAGTATAAAAAGTCACATAAAGAGTCAGTTCTGCTTCTGAAATGGACACAGATTAGACATGTTTTAATTGGCTCACCTGAAAACTTCTTTTCTACTTGGTTCAGGATATTCTCACACACATGTGCCTGCCAGTGCTGCCTCAGTGTGCGCCAACTCTGAGGAGCCCACAGTCTTCCACTTTTATGTTCTTTAGAGAGCCTTAGGCTGGGCACTTACCTCTGAATCTTCATGGGCTGCTATTCAAGATCTTCACCTTCAGATACCCCCCACCCCCGACCCAGTACCCGGATCTAAAATTAGCCTATTTCCCAGCATGTATCACCCTGTTCTACCTGCCTCTTTCCTTGATCGGTAGGTTAGGTTCTTGGCTGGTGGCTTTCAGAGAGTAGGGTAGGAAGTGAGATGACACCAAATGGTCTCCTCAAATGCCCAAGCAGACCAGGTATGGCACAAATGTGCTATGACTAGGACCTCCTGTCACCAAGATAAAGCCTTATCCTAACTTAGCTGGGGGACCCTGTTCCATGTTCATTTTCAACCTTACAAAACCCTCCTAAACATTCACTTCCACAAGTCCCTCACAGAGGAGCCTAAGGGAAATGAAAAGTGGAGGGTACCCATTATTGAAATGTGTTCACTCTAAAGCTAGATAGCAGTTATCATTGTTGGGGATCTAGCCAACCAGCAAAGCTGAGTATGTGCTACAAGGCACAGCCTAGGCAAAAATAAACAGAAAAGAAAAAATGAATCTCTACTGAACTTTCCAGCATCTTGCAATAAAAAATATCTTGAGGGTATTATACTTTAGTAGAACAAGTCCTGCCTTCTAAACTCTGAATGTCAAACCTCCCTCCCCCTGCCTCCATTTAGAGATTCTAAGTGTCTTACTGTGACTTTGCATCTCATGGAAATAGCACAGAGCCAGAGGTTGTTACACTTCAGTGTCCCAGCTGGATACATGACCTTGGCCATGGCAGGTCAGCTTCTCTGACCTTAGTTTCTTTTTGTATCAAATATAAGTTGACCTTTATATTTTAAAATCCCTATTCAGGAGCTTGGGACATAGCTCAGCTGGCAGAGTGCTTGCCTATTTGACCCCCCAGCATTGCATAAACTAGTAATCCCAGCACTGAGGAGGTGAAGGCAAAAAGATTTAGACATTCAAGGTCATCCTTGGCTACATAGTCTGAGGATAGCCTGGGCTACATAAAGACCCTGTCTCTAAACAAACAGTAACTTCAAAAAGTCCATGATGGGGGCTGGAGAGATGGCCTAGTGGTTAAGAGCACCGACTGCTCTTGCAGAGGACCCGGGTTTGATCCCCAGCAGCCACATGGTGGCTGAGAACTGTCTGTAACTCCAATTCCAGGAGAACTCCAGTTCCAGGGGAATCTGAGACCCTCTTCTGACCTCCGCAGCATTGCACAACACGGGTGCACAAACCTACATGCAGACAGTACATTCATACACATACAGAAATAAATAAAATTTTTTAAAAAGTCCATGATGCTACAATATTATGGCAATATAAATTCCTATGCATGTACCAGCTGAGGATTAAAAATTCTGGGAGATGGGGCTGGAGAGATGGCCTAGTGGTTAAGAGCGCTGACCACTCTCTCAGAGGACCCGGGTTTGATACCCAGCACCCACATGGCGGCTGCAGCACCCACATGGTGGCTGAGAACCATCTTTAACTACAGTTCCAGGAGAATCCGACACCCTCTTCTGACCTCCGTGGCATTGCAGGACACGGGTGCACAGACCTACATGCAGACAGTACGTTCATACACATACAAAAATAAATAAAATAAAATAAAATAAAATAAAATAAAATAAAATAAATAAAAAAGTTCTGGGAGACCCAGGACTGCAACCATGCTGGAGGCCAAGGAATCAATCTTCTGCAGATAGGCATGGTATGGGACGTGGTCCATGACTGTGGCTTGAAGTGGGTGAAAGTACCCTTCTGAAGTCAAGGGACTCTCAGGGGTCTGGATACTTAATACAATCTGGAAACCCCTAAGAGATAGTCTCGTTCCCAGGAGAGAGGGTGCTGGTTACACAGCTGCAGCTGTCAGAATGCGCAGTGCCTCCTCAGCTCACTAAACTGCCATCGGTCACTGAAAATCAAATGAGCCTTCCCAAACCTCCCTTCCAGACCCAAGAACGTCCTAGCTTGAGCCTGCCTGGGCAGTGACCTCTTGGGGAATGCAGTAAATCCCATCCCACAGGTAATCTCCAGGGAGATCTTTTTTTTTTTTTTTAATTTTATTTATTTTTGTATGTGTATGAATGTGCTGTCTGCATGCAAGTCTGTGCACCCGTGTCGTGCAATGCCGCGGAGGTCAGAAGAGGGTGTCGGATTCCCCTGGAACTGGAGTTCTCCTGGAGTTGGAGTTTTAGACGGTTCTCAGCCGCATGTGGGTGCTGGGGATCGAACCCGGGTCCTCTGTAAGAGCGGTCAGTGCTCTCAACTGCTAGGCCATCTCTCCAGCCCTCCAGGGAGATCTTAGGCTTTGGTGCCTTGTGACTCCTGTGAAGCTGGGGTCTCTCGGTAGGAGGCTGATTTCCAGGCAAATATCTCCAATCCTATCCCAGCCAACATCCTTCACTCTTCATCTCTATCTGGGGTGATGCAGGGGTATGTATAGGAGAGCCCATAGCAGGAAAAGGCAACAGCATCACAGCACCCCAATCCCATATGCAGTGGGGAGGAGGAGTTTCCATGGAGATCATCGGGGAGGCTGGCTAAGTAATGGGGGAAGGCAGCTTGGTAGAGTTGAGGTTAAAGAAGCAGGCCTCCACAGGCTAAAGCAAACTGATTAGATGCCTAAAAGCTAGAGGTCATGAACTCAGTGTACTGCCACAATGGGTGGTCTGGCTGTTGTGCGAGTAACCCATTGACCCTCAGAAGGAAGCTGTGGTCCTAGTGCTTTGGTTTGAGTTGTTTCTGACTACTCCCTTGAGCAGGAAACAGCCAAAGGTTTCAGAGGAGACTAATAGACTAGATAGCAGTGAAAAGGGAAATGCGATAATGGAGTATGAAGGATCAGGCCCACAGCTCGGCAAGCCCCCCAGAAACCCCGCTGGTCACATCTACCATTTCCTCATCTTACCCTCCTCCTCAAGACCTCCAGAACAAGTGCTTTCCCCAGAACACGGTTTAAGTCCTCTTCCCTTCCTAAGCAGAGACAGCTTTATTTCTGTTTGTGACACACGGGAGGAATATGCATCCATTTCTCTTCTCGCCTTCCTCCGAGGTGGAAACCCCACCATTTCAAAGCAGCAGGCAGAAGAAAAGGGTTCATCGAGCCTCTTCTTCCAGCTAGGAGGAAAGTGGCCCCTCACTGCCATCCTCCAGCACTCACCTCAGTAAGAGAGCTGCAAACTCCCTTCCTGAACTCTCCAGCCAACAAGTCTGTGTCCCAGACCAGACATCTCTCTTTGGAACGGCTTGAGCCCGGAGAAATCAGACAGTTTTCTAAGTATTACATAGACCACCGAATCACAGATTTCTAGAGTTTAACACACCAGTTATTCCAGAGGGCAACAAATTAGCATTAGAAATATTTTCATTTCTCCAAATACTGCATCTGCCAGTACTTTTTGTTGGCATTTTTGAGACTGCTTTTCAGGTTACCCAGGCTGATCTTGAACTCCCTATGTAGCAAAGGATGACTTTGAACTCCTGATCTTCCTGCCTCCACCTGCCAAGTGCCAGGACTTTAAGAATGCATGGTTCCACACCCAGACAACCATGTAAGATATCCTCTGTCCACTAAGTTTACACTCTCCAGTCTCCGGGTCATGAGTCAAAGTGGAGAGCCTTATAGAGCGTGGAGTAGCACTTTCCATTTCATTACTCACCTACATATTCCAGACCTGAGTACAAAAATAAGATGCCAAGAGCAACAGTAGAACTTCCCCAGAGAAATATGCTTCTGTTCTGTAGGAATTTAAGCTTGCACTTGAGTTTTTTTCCAAACAGTTTTGTTTTTTTGCCCCCCCCCACCCCCCTGATGCCTCATTAGTGGCCTCTAAGAGGTCTCGGATACTACTATGGTTTGGGTTTTAACTGTCCCCCAAAGCCCATGTGCTGGTGGCCAGCCTGTTGCTATATCAGGAGATATTGGGAGGGTGACTCTGAAGGGGCTCTTGGGCCCTTGGCCTCTTCTCTCTTTCACAGCCCAGCCACTGTGTGATGAGGAGACTTTGTCCCCCTACTATGAAGGTCCACCTCATCACAGGCTCACAAGTACAATGCTGACTGACCATGGGCTGAGACCTTTGAAACCATGAGCTAAAGTAAGCTTTTTCTTTTTATCAATTGTTTATCTTGGGCATTTTGTCACAGTACTGGAAAACTAACACACAGGTGCTCTACAAACTGGTGGACCACCCAGTGCCTTTAGCTTTCCTGTCTGGCTTATTTAGAATAATGAATGGCTCAGTCACTGCTGAAACTCTGTCACTGATGTCTGCCTAAGGAATATAGCTCCTGTCGTTATCCAGTGGCAAGGTTATTGATGTTCATAGTGGAACATCTTTGTCACTTACTACAGACAATTCTGGCACTGGTCCTGGGGATGGCCTGCAGACTAATATCTCAGACCAAACACAGGTAACTAGATGGGTACCCAAGGAATCCTCAGTCTTCTAGTCTTACTGCTGCTAAAGCTGAGGTACCAAGGTCTTGATAAAAAGAATGCCCTTTAATAAGCCCCTTTTCTAATAAAGCAGGCATGCTTTCCTTTTTAAGGGAAGCCAGTTAATTCTCCATACTATTTATCTACATTGTGTTATATGTTGCTCCAGAACTTAGTGGCTTATGCAGTAAACTTTTCTTTCTTGTGATAGTTTCTGTGGGTCAGGAATTTGAGGGTTGCTTTATGTGGATGGTTTGTGCTCAGAGTCTCTAACTTCACAGAACTGACAGTGAAGATGCTGCCTGGGGCTGTGGTTATCTGAAGGCTGGCCTATGTCTGTTTCCAAGATGGCACTCTGAGATGGACATGGGCAGGAGGCTGATGGCTAAAGAGGCTAAGGGTCCCACATGGCAGATGGTGTTCTCCTGGAAGAGTTGTCAATACAGATACATTGGGGCTGGGGAGATAGCTCTATCAATAAAATATTTGTCACACAAGCCTGGGGACCTGAGTTCAATCCCCAGAACCTCTGTAAAAACGCTAGGCACATGGTATGCACTTATAATCTCCTCTGGGGAGACAGAGACTGGAAATCCTTGGGGCTTCTTGTCAGCCAACCCAGTCTGATTGGTGAGCCATAGGTCCCAGTGTCTCAAACAAAATGGTAGAAGGCTCCTGATGAATAGCATTAAAGTTGTTCTCTGGCTTCCACATGCATGGGCACATATGTACATTCACATCTTCATACATATGTGCACTCACACAAAAACACTCTCACAGCACATGTATACACCTGTATTAAGAAACGGAGATACTAAGGACGAAACCATAATGCCTTTATGACCTACCTAGCCTCAGAAACCACACAATGATATTTCTGCTAGGCTAGTCTTTAAGATTCCAGTTACTAAGTCCAGTTCACATTTAATGGAATAATTAAGCTCAGCCTTTAAGGGAAGAATAGCAAAGAACTTGTGGACTTACTGGAAGTCATCAAGTGCTCTGACAGCATCAGAAGTCCTCCCTTGTTTTAAATTATAAGAAAAGTTTCTATATTCAATCTAACTTTCTTTTAATCGTAAATACATAGGACAGTATAGACCAGGAGACAGAGGTTCAGATTCTATCCACCACCACTTCTGGGTATCAGATTCTTCATCTGGGAAATGAAATTTATGTTATGTGAAGGAACTGGATATCTACATGCAGAAGAATCAAGTTGGACTTTGAACTACTTTCATATATAAAAATTAATTTAGTGTTAAGAACTTATGCGACCTAAAAGTATAAAACTTTTTGGTATATTTTAATTGAATTTTGTGTATTCCATATAAAGCATCTTCGTATCCATCTCTATATCCCCTTCCCCATCAGCACCTCCCCCACCAGATTTCATGCAGCATTGTTTTGTTTATCTTAAGAACCATGAGTCAAGGTACTGTACCCAGTTGTACAAGTGCAATTTCACCCATTGGAGTCTAGTCAGCCTATCTACAGTCACTCACTTAAGGAAGATCAGCTCTCCTTGACCCAGCAGTAATCAGTTGCCAATAGTTCTTTGGTTAAGGTTGGAGTCTGCTACCATTTCCACTGATCTGTGCTGGGTTTTTGTCTGCTTCAGTTTGCATGGGTCTTTTGCATGTGGACACCATTACTGTAGGTTCATTTGAGTAAGGAACTTGTAGCACATCCTCCCTGGATCTTACAATCTTTATGCTCTTTCCTCTGTAGTGGTCCCTGGGTCCTGGGTGAGTGAAATTTAATATAGGAGTCCTGTCCAGGGACTCACATTCTGGAGACTCTTATTCTCTACACTGTTCCTGGCCCATTGTGTTCATTGCCTCTCTTGCATGAAGGAAGCTTTTTTTTTTTATGTGTATGAGTGTACTGTCTGAATGTAGGTTGGTGCATCCATGTCGTGCAATGCCGTGGAGGTCAGAAGAGGGTGTCAGATTCCCCTGGAACTGGAGTTAAAGATGGTTGTTAGCTGCTATGTGGGTGCTGGGAATTGAACCCAGGTCCTCTGTAAGAGCAGTTGGTGTTCTTAACTTCTGAGCCATCTCTCCAGCCCAGAGGGAAGCTTTTTTGATGAGAGTTGAGAGATGCATTAGTATTCACTCTACCCTAGGTTCCACTATGTTCTATGAGCCTTAGGTACAGAGGTTCTATTATAAATGTGTTATTTAAGGTTGGGTTTATCACAGACACTTGTTCTCTGTGTGTTACCAGTTGTGGAACTCTGTAATAGTCTCCATCTCTTGTAAAAGAAGCTTCTTTGATGAGTGGTGACTGGCATATTTGTCTGTTTAAGGATCCATATTTACCAAATAGTAAGAAATTACATTTTTATACATATAGCAAGAAATTACATTTTATTTATATATTTATTTATTATTTTTATGTGTATGAATGGACTGTCTGCATGTAGGTTGGTGCAGCCATGTCGTGCAATGCCGCGGAGGTCAGAAGAGGACATAGGATTCCCCTGGAACTGGAGTCAAAGATGGTTCTTAGCCACCATGTGGGTGCTGGGAATTGAACCCAGCTCCTCTGCAAGAGCAGTCAGTGCTCTTAACCACTGAGCAATCTCTCCAGCCCCAAGAAATTACATTTTAAATATAAGGATCCATATTTACCATATAGTAAGAAATTACATTTGTCTAGGGATGTGCCAGTCTTAGGGTTTTCTCTAAGATCTATGTTTTCTCCAGTCATGTGTGTTTGTCTATGTTTACAGTATCACACATGAGTTCCCTCCCATTGACTGGGCTTTAAGTCCAATTAGGTAGCTGTTGATTACTCATAAGACAAAAGTGCCACCACAACAAAATTTTCATTTGTTGTGCTGATCATTCTTGGGGTCACTAGACCTTAAATCTTGGGTTGGACCATTGCTTGATGTTCTCTCTTAGCAGTTTGCATATTGTCCTCCAAAAGTATAAGAGCTAGCCTTCAGGGAGGTGGCTTCCAGGTCAGTTCCAACTCCAGTGCTTCAAATCCTATGTCCAAAGTATGTCCTGCCTTCAGCAGGTCTTCCCTTCAGGTTCTGGGAGACAATCAAGGCCTGTGGAAATAGCCCATGTTATTTGGAAGTCTCTTGGACTATCCTGACCAACAACTCGAAGGGAGTTTTCTCCTGTCTGGTATTGTTTCTTCTTATATAAACTTCAGCTATAGATGTGGACTCATGTAGAGATATTGGATGTGTAATTTTTCAGTAGGGTTTTGAACTAATACATTTCCCTCTGGTTTTTGACACCAGCCACATGTTATTTATCTCTCCCCTCTCTCTGTGTGAATCTCCCTCCTCCCTCCCCAGTTAAATACTCATATATTCCTTCATTTCTGCCTTGATAATACCTATCTCCTATTATCCCCCCTCTCTTAGCACCTTCTTCCCCTTCACCCCCGTGATGACTTATATAATCCTCCCTCTTCCCCTCCAATTTAAATACCCCCATTTTACCCATTTCTCCCCTGGATGAAAGTGTTGATCATTTCTAGGATTTTTCTAGTGGAATTTTTTGTATTTCTTATATATAACATCAAATCATCTGCAAATAGGGATAACGTGATCTCTTCTTTTCCAGTTATTGTCCCTTTTATTTCTTTCTCCTGTCCTATTTTTCTAGCATGAGTTTCAAGCACTATATTATAAAAGAGCAGAGATAGTGGACAGCCTTGTCTGGTTACTGATTTTATGGGAAGCTTCCAGTTTTTCTCCATTTANCCCAGCTCTTCCCCAGCCATAAGAGAACTGCCAAACCTGAACCCTCATAGCGTCCGCTGACTTCCATATATTGTGCCTACCGCTTACAGCCAATAGACGGCTCCACGGCGCTCGCCCCTTGCAGGAGGCGGGGTGAAGAGAAGGGATATTAGTAGGGGACACTGGAAGGGGAAAGAAGAGAGTTGATGTATGAGTTGCCTGAATTAAACTGCACTCTGGAAAGAACAAGAGCAACAAGTGGCGCCCGGCCGGGGCCCTCTGTCCGGTAAGATGGTTCAGCCGCGTATGCACGGCGGTGGCTATCCAGCAAGTTCCCACGCTAAGGTGGGGGACTTAAGGTTCTCGTGAAGTATGCGCTGTGGGGACATTCAATATCAATGTCGGGCCATGCCGCGAATTGCTTACGGAACTCTGAGAATGATCGTGCCCCTGGTTTCCTTGTGACCGGAATCTCACTGCCACATTGTCTGGAGAAAGTTAGAGGGGCCCTAATGTTTGCTGAGGGAACAAGGAATTCTGCAGAAGGTGTAATTCCGATTTGTGAAATTCAATAGGAAAGCCTGTCGCTTGGGCGATGAAGGGGAGCTGCACAGCAGAGAATTAAAGAAAGGGAGAAAAACTTCTACACAGCTAAAAGAGGAACAGGCGCCACCCAAGGGGGTGGAGGACGCAGGGGGAGCCGGATTGTCGGCTGATGATTGGCGGTTTGGTAGAAAGCATGGAGCAAGTGAAGGTTAGCATACAGCGGCAGCCTGGGACCTCCCTTACTGCTGACAGGCCCCGGGACCCCTCCGCCTTGTTCGGTACTGGCACTTCGTTTATCCGAGGTGCTGGAGGGAGGTAGCCACTAAATAATCCATCCCTATGTTTTCCAGTCTTCCAAAACAACAGGACATACCCTTATCATGAGCCATCAATTTTAAAAATCACTAAATAAAATTTGGGAAAGTAGCGTTCGCTCATGGAAGATGGATATCTAAGACTAGGCCAAGAGGCTTATATGGTGGCATGGAGCACTCCAGTCACAGTACCATTCTCTCTCTGCCTACCCCTCACAGTTAGTAGTCTCCAAATAGTCATAACAGTCGTTTCAGACCTTTAATGCTCCTTTCAACCTGATTTCTGACAGTAATTGTTGTTAATATCCTAAAAAAACTCAAGGTAGTAGGAAAGATAAATCTCAGGTCACATCTTGGTCTCTTCTGCGTACTATACACATGCTAATTCTCCAGAGAGAACACCCATTCTTTGTTCAGCATATTCTGGGCTCACTACCGGACTGCCTGGCCCCTAGTGAAGGCAATGATTCAGTTGAAACTGTCCAGAGCTCTGAATGTTTTCTCTCCTCCCCTCAGGAAATTGCACGCACCTTTCACTCCAGCTTCCATGTTAATTCTAAAACGCTTACCTCCCGACTTCACATCTCTCAGCCGATGCTCACGATATTGTAAAAAATGTCATCAATGTGCCCCACTTCTGCGCCACAGTCCCTTTGGATTAATCCCAGGGGCATCTTCCATTACATGTATGGCAGATGGATGTCACTCACATCCCTGAATTTGACACATTAAAATATGTGCATGTATTGTTGATACCCCTCAGGAATCATTTTTGCCTCCCTACACTCTGGAGAAAAGGCCCGTCATGTCCCGAACATTGTTTCCAGGTGTGGCAGCCTGGGGACAGCCTAAAAAGTTAAAGACTGACAATGGCCCGGCTTACACTTCAGGCTCCTTTAACTCTTCTTTGTTTGATGATGGGCATTCGCCTTACTCAGGTTTGCATACAATTCACAAGGACAAGGCATTATTGAGCGTGCTCATCATACAATAAAGGAGTGCCTTCAAAAACAAAAGGGGGGAATAGCCTCGGTGTCTCCTCCAAAGGAAAGACTTGGATTGCTCTTTTTACTTTAACTTTTTAAATTTAGAGTAAGCATGGGAGGTCAGCTGCGGACAGGCACACACAAACAGACAACACTTCAAAAGGGCTTGTATGTGGAAAAACATACTTACGGAAAATGGTATGGCCCAGGACCCAGTCCTAACATGGAGCAGAGGACTGTCTGTGTTTTCCTCAGGATCATCAACAATCTCTTTGGATCCTGGAAAGGCTCACTTGAGTGGTTCAAGATGTGGAAATGTGGATACTCGTGATGATGTGCCATGCCCATGGGATGACGGAAGAGACTTCGTTGGGGGCTGATGACAATGTTCCCTAAACCTATCCCAATCACCCATTCAGCGCAAGTATTCCCCCATTTTTTTACAACCAATGATAACAGGAGGTCTCTTCCTTTTTTTTTTTACATGAGATGACACATTAGCAGCATACAAGAGACCATACACCTGCCCTAAAAGGATTACTGTGCTTCCAACTATTACTAACATATCCCAGGAAAGTGATTGTGTAGTATGCACAACCAGACAGGAGGCTGGTTTATGCACCCCCTCCGGGGACCAGCCTGTCCAATGCCAATGGTCAGGGGAGCTTGGCCTTTCAAACCCGTGCCTGTAGCGTATGGCCCCCTTTTTGTTCCTTGTATATAATGGAAGCTATGAAGAAATAATGTCCCTGTGGTAACAGAACATGTTTCTATGCTTTATGCTGGAATTCTACCACCTTTCCTCTAGCTGTGGTATTTCGTGGCAATCGCGGCTACAGCTGCGGCAGTTTTCCTGACGTCAACTGTTCAGACAGCGGCTGTCTTAACAATTTGTCGGCTGGTGTTCTGAGGCTATGACCAATCAAAAGAATATTTATAATCATTTCAAAACAGGCATTATGTCACTCCATTAAAGGGTTGATTAGGTGCAGGATTAGCTCTGACGTGCTTATACAGTAGCACAGTTGGGGAGTGAATGAAGACATTCTGGGCTCTCATTAACCTCTGTACTTTTCAGAACTGAGCCATGCAGCTAATCTATCACCCAGTCTCTCTCATATCATTTAAAGGAAACTGGTCGGTGAACTCGACTCTTTATTGGAAGAACTCCACTCATCCATCTGTGCACATCCAATCTACATGAGTAGACTTGTCCATTTCTGAGGGTTTTATCTCCTGGGTGTCGAAGGTGGTGTCTCACCTACAGCAGCGGGCTGGAATAGCGGGTTTGGGTTGCAGTATAATCCTCGCGGGTCATTGTGTCTGTGTTGTCTGATGCGCATGCGGAAATCAGGCAGAGAAAGAGCTTCTTCGTGCAGGCTCTTGCCGCTTTGAACTGGGCAGTTCACCTAAGTTTGGCTTGGCATGCTAAGAAGTAGTCAAAGACGGGTAGACCGCTGCATGTATTACAAACCTAAGACAGGGAACAAACCTATGCTGTTTGTTTAATCCCATGACGGGTAAGGAATACCTCTGCAGGGGCAACCTAAGACAGGCATTCTCTCTGCCATATTATAAAAGAAAGGGGGAGATGTGGAGAGCGGGCATTGGCCAAAATGGTGCTTTGGACCCTGGCCAGGTCTTATCACCTGATTGTCGCCTGACTGCCCAGCTCATTCCCCAGCCAATAAGAGAATGCCAAATCTGAACCCTCATTAGCGTGTCCGCTGACTTCCGTATATTGTGCATACCACTTACAGACCAATGAGAGACTGCTGCGGCACTCGCGCCCTTGCAGGAGGTGGGGTTGAGAGAGGGGATATTAGTAGGGGACACGGGAAGGGGAAAGAGAGAGTTGATGTATGAGTTGCCTGAATAAACTGTGTCTGGAAGAACAAGAGTGTGTCCTCTCCTTTTTCCCGCCGGCCCGGAACAGAGTGATGAGGAGAGCGACAGGGTCTATTTATATAATTTATAACATTTATAAACTTAAGTATATTGTACCATCCCTGCATCTCTGGAATAAAGCCAACTTGATTGTGGTGGATGACCTTTTTGATGTGTATCTGTATGTGGTTTGCAAGTATTTTGTTGAAAATTTTTACAATTGTGTTTATTAAGGATATGGGTCTATAGTTGTGTCTTTATCCAGTTTTGGTTTTAGATTGATGCTGACTTCATAGAAAGAATTTGGGAGTTCTCCCTGTTTTTATCTTTTTGAATTCATTGTAGATTTTCTTTAAATGTTTGGTAGAATTCTGCTGTGAATTCATCTGAGCCTGGACATTTTTTAGTAAGGAGGTTTTGTATTATTGTTTCAATTACTTAATTTGTTTTGGGTCTGTTTAAGCTGTCGATCTCTTCTTGGTTTAGCTTTGGTGGTTCCCATGAATTTAGATATTCATCCATTTCTTTTATGCTTTCAAGTTTAATACAATATAGGTATTCCCTTATAACATTCTAGATCTTTTTGGTGTCTGTTGTGATATTTCCCTATTCATCTATAAGTTTGTTTGTTTGGATTTGCTCTTTCTTTCAGTTAAGTGGCCTAAGGGTCTGTCTATCTTGTTCAAAGAACCAGCTCTTAAATTCATTGATTCTTAGTATTGTTTTCTTTGTTTCCATTTCATTAATTTCTGCTTTGATTTCTGTTATTTCTTGTTAACTCATTTATTTGTGCTTTTTCTGATTTTTTAATGTAGGCATGTAGAGCTATAAACTTCTCTTTTAGGCCTGCTTTTGAAAGTGTCCCATAGTTGGGGCCTGGGAGATAGATGGCTCAGCAGTTAAGAGCACCGACTGCTCTTGCAGAGGACCTGGGTTCAATTCCCAGCACCCACATGGCAGCTAAGAACCGTCTTTAACTCCAGTTTCCAGGGGAATCTGACACCCTCTTCTGACCTCTGCGGCATTGCATGACATGGGTGTGCCAACCTACATGCAGACACATAAAAAATTCACACACATAAAAAATAAATAATAAATAAATAATTAAAAAAAATAAAATAAAGTGTCCCCTAGCATTTGTGGTAGTGTATTATCCTTTCCATTAAGTTCAGGAATATTTATTTCTCTTTTTTTTACTTAGTGGATAAATTTATTCTGACATTTAAGAAGAAATGACACCAATATTGCTGAAAATAGAAAGAAGGAACATTTAACAATTTCTTTTCAGATGTCAGCATAATCTTGATTGCAAAATGCAGTATTTATACTAGGAAAATTGTAGATTATTTTCTCTCATGGATATAGGTGCAACACTCCCACAAGCTCTTGAGGAATCAGCCTATCCACCCCAGTAATGCTTAAAAAGAGATAGTCACCATGACAAACTAGGGTAACCTAGATGTTCGGGGACGATTTAAGTTTTAAAGGACAATCAACATAATGCACATAGGACAAGAGGGAATGGAAGGGAAGAGGAAGATACACAGAAGAAGAGAGAAAAAGACAGAGGGAGGAAGAGAGAGAGAGACTATCACTTTAGTAGGTGCAGAAAACTATTTTTATTGTTGTTGGTTTCAGGGACTTTTTGTTGTTGTTGCTTTTTTATTGAGGTTTCATGCATTTCACACAACATTTCTTCATCAAATCTGGACCCATTCCCCTTCCTTGCCCCTCCCCCCACCAGAGCTCATGCATTCTGCCATACATGTTTTTCATATTTTTCTCACTTTTTTGAATTTTTTGATGCAGAAGTTTACTGTTTGGGGCAGAAGTTTACTTTTTCCGTCAGTTCTTTGACCCAGTCTTTTTGTTGTTGTTGTTGTTGTTGTTGTTGTTCCTTCCAATTTGCATAGCTCTAAAATATGCCCATATATACACCACACATACCAACATTATAATGTCTGAAGATAAACTATAGGTCAATTCCAAAACATGCTCAGGGATTCACATTTTGACAGCAGAATTGCATGCAGGTAAAGAAAAAATATTACTTTATATTCCCACATTACATAGCAAGTTGATAAGTAACATCAGGTATTATATTTACTATAAAAGAAAGCAAAAAAGGAGAATTATTCAGTTTGCCTTATAAATAGAGATTTGGTACTGGGATCTACAAATGAAGGACACCATACATCATAATATTGTTTGTTTTTCTGGGACTGTGTTACTTCACTTAGTATAATGGCTTCTAACTCCATCCATTTACCTGCAAAGTTCATGATGTCATCTTTCTTTACTGTTGCATAGAATTTTATTGTGTAGATGTACTACATTTTCTTTATCCACTCATTGGTTGAGGGACACTTGAGCTGCTTCTAGTTCTTTGCTATTATGAAGAGAGATGCAATAAACATAGATGTGCATGTATCTCTGTGGTAGGATGAGTCTTGTGGTACCCAGGAGTGGTATGACTGGGTCAGGTGGTAGGTTCATTTTAAGTCTTTTAACAGTTCCACACTGCTTTCCATATGGGTTGTATGAGTTTTCATTCCCAACAGCAGTGGATAAATATTCCTCTTTCCCCACAACCTCTCCAACATTTGGTATCCTTTGTTTTCTTGATCATAGCCAGCCTTACCAGAGTAAGATGAAATCTTAATGTGGTTTTAATTTTCATTTAACTTTGAAGACTTTAAAAGCAGTCCTAAACGGAAAATTTATAGCCCTCATTGCCTACATCAAGAAACCAGAAAGAAATGACCTAACACTGCAACTAAAAACACTTGAGAGACAACAACAAATGAATCCTAAACCCAACAAACAGGAAGAAATAACAAAAATCGAAACAGAAATAAATGAAACAGAAACAAAGAAAACAATACAAAGAATCAATGAATCTAAGAGGTGGTTCTTTGAAAGGATAAACAAGATAAATAGACCTCTAGCCCAGTTGACCAAAAGAAAGAAAGAACAATTTCAAATCAATAAAATTAGAGACTGAAAGGGAAACATCACAACAGATAATGTAAACATTCAGACAATCATACCAGAGTACTTTAAAAATCTATACATACTCTCATACATCCTTTTCCAATTCAGTTCAGGCATATTTCCCTTTCCCTTCCCCCCCACCCCATCCCAGATCATGCATTCTGCCATAACTGTCCTGCATCTTTCTCTCAGTTTTTTTTTTCATTTTTTAGCAATAAGTGATAATTTATGAGTATAAGCATCCTTCATGTAAAACCAATTTGCAGGCTGTTGTATCCAAACCCCCATAGCCCCACTGGGGGTAGGACAGTTATGGCAGAATGCATGATCTGGATGGGGTGGGGGGGAAGGAAAAGGGAAATATGCCTGAACTGAATTGGAAAATGATGTATGAAATACACAAAGAATCAATAAAAAACTATACTCTACCAAATTTTAAAACCTAAGAGAAATGGATAAATATCTGAAATTATGGAAATCACCAAAGCTTAATTAACCAAGAAGAGATCAACAGTTTAAATAGACCCATAACATATGAGGAAATTGAAACTGTAATAAGGGGCTGGAGAGATGGTTCAACTGTTAAAGAGCACTGACTGCTCTCACAGAGGATGCAGTTTCGATTCCCAGCACCCACATGACTGCTAAAAACTGTCTTTGGTGCTGGGTGTGGTGGTACACAGCTTTAATCCCAGCACTTGGGAGGCAGAGGCAGGCAGATCTCTGTGTGTTCAAGGCCAACCTGGTCTACAGAGCAAGCTCCAGGCTAGCTGGAACTAAAGGGAGACCCTGTCTCAAAGAAATAAGGAAAGAAAGAAAGAAAGAAAGAAACAAACAAACAAAGAGAAACTAATAAATAACCCCCCCCAAGTAGAAAAAGCCCAGGCCCAGATGGATTCACAGCAGAATTCTACAAGGCATTTAAAGAGGACCTACAGCCAGTATCACTCAAATTACTCAAGAGGATAGAAATAGAGGGAAATTCCCCAAATTCCTTCTATGAAGCCAACACCGCTCTAATACCAAACTAGGCAAAGATACAACCAAAAAAGAAAACTATAGACCCATTTCATTAATGAACATAGATGCAAAAATTCTCAACAAAATACTTGCAAACTGCATACAAGGCACACACCAAGAAGATCATCCATCATGGCCAAGTTAGATTCATACCAGAGATGCAGGAATGGTTCAACATATGTAAGTCAATAAATGTCATAAAGTACATAAATGGACTGAAAGACAAAAACCACATGGTCATCTCACTTGATGCAGAAAAGGCCTTTGACAAAATTCAACATGCCTCCCTTCATGTTTAAAATATTTTTATTAAGCTTTGGTATATTTCATACAAGAGTACTTAATCCATTTTTACCCCTCCCCATCCATGTCTCCCACCCTTCCTACAAAGCCTCATATATTCTGCCATACATGTTAAATACCTTCTGGCCAACCATGTCTTTCAGTGCAAGTTAATCCACTGGAGTCTATTTGGACTGTCTAGAGATATTAAGGAAGATCTACTCTCCCTCACTGAGCCATAATCAGTTTCCGACAGTTCTCAGGTTAGGACTGGCCTCTGCCCATTTTGTTTAATCTCTATGAGTTCATATAGTTACTAGAGCTTCTTTTGGTGTTGATTTTAAGTTTATTGCTTTATGGTCTAATAGAATACATGGAATTATTTCAATTTTTTTATTTTGTTGTGGTTTTATTTGTGTCCCAGTAAGTACATGATCAATTTTAGAGAAACGTCCATGGGCTGCTGAACTGAAAGTGTATTCTTTGGTGTTTGGGTAGAATATTCAGTAGAGGTCTGTTAGGTCCATCTTTCTCTGGTTGACCTGCTTATTGAAGATAGTGGGGTATTAAAGTCCCCTCATATTACTGAATTGGGGTTAATCTGTGTCTTTAATACTGTTTTAATGAAATTGGCTGCATCAGAATTTGGTGCATATATTTCTTGATTATAATATTTTTGTTTAATTGTTCCTTTGATCAGAATGAAGTGACCCTCTTTATCTCTTCTGATTAGTTTCAGTTTGAAGTCTACTTTTTCAGATATTAAAATTGCAACTCATGCTTGTTTTTTAGTGCCATTTGCTTGGAATATTTCTTCTATCCTTTTACCTTAAAGTATTGCCTATTCTTGAAGGTGAGATGAGTTTCTATAAACAATAAAAAGAGATTTTGTTTCTTAATCCATTCAATTAGCTTGTATCTTTTGACTGGGAAGTTTGGGCCATTGATATTTAAGATTATTATTGAAAGATGTATATTGTACCATCATTTTAATTTTTCTTTGCATTCTTGGTCTAATTTTGTGTTTCCACAATTATGTCTTCTTTTAGTTTATTTATGTTTCTTCTTGGGTATAGTCACTCATTTCTTCAATCCTTTGTATTGTTTTGAGTATTCTCTGAAGGGCTTGTTTGATAGACATAAATTCTTTCAGCCTATTTGTATCATGAAAGATTTTTCTTTCCTCTTCATCTATAATAGACAATTTTTCTGGGTATTCTGGATTGGCATCTATAGTCATTTATAACTGAGAATATTTCGATCTATACTCTTCTGGCTTTCATAATTTATATGGAAAAGCCAACCTGGGTGTAATATCTCTATTTGCTTAATTTTAAGTTTCCTGATGATTAATAATAATGTTATCACCTTCTAGGTGATTTGGATGCCATACTTTTTTTCAACTTAATTATTTGTAATGAGTGAGTGTAAGAGTTCTTTGTATATACTTGATACTAGTCTTTTGGAGAGTGTTTTCTCCCATGCTATAGCCTGCCTTTTTACTTTCTTAACTGCATTTAATGGTGAATATGACTTTATTCATTTTTAGTTTGATGAAATCCAACTTAGCAAATCTTCTTCCTGTAGCTCATAACTCTGTGGTTAAGAACTCTTGTATATAATGTATATATTAAAGTTAACAAGGGATTCTTTCTATGAAAGTTTTATTGCCTTTTTAAATCTCAGCCTACAACCCATTTCAATTTCATTTATACATGTAGTGTAGAGTAGGAGTCAACGGTTTCTTCTTGTATCCCCCATACCAATGTCAAGTTCTTTCTCATAGAATGCCTTTAGAGAACATCAAATGACCACACCTATACAGGTCAACAATCTATACCTTTGAAAACCAGTTTAGCTAACCAAGTGGCTGGAATTTCACAAGCAGAGAAAAGTACCATTGTTATTTACACAATTATGTTATTTAAAATTCCAAATAGATAGGACCAGAAAAGAAACTCCCCATGCATATAATTGTTAAAGCACTAGATGCTCAAAACAAAGACAAAATACTGAAAGCCACAAGAGAAAAACAACAAGTTACATATAAGGGGAAAACCCATCAGAATCACAGTTGACTTCTCGGTCCAAACTATGAAAGCTAGAAGAATGTGGACCAAAGTATTCCCTATGCTAAATGACTTTAGATGCCAACCCAGACTACTATATCCAGCAAAAATGTCAGTTATATGTGAGCTCTGGTGGGGTGGGGGGATAAGGTGGGGGACATGGGTCTAGATTTGATAATCTTGTGCAAAATATATAAAAAAATTTTTTTTTTCAAATTATTTCTTTTTATTGAATTTTAGCAATTTTCATGCCACATAATTTGATTGTATTCAGATTTTCTCCCTTAACCCCACCTTCACTTTTATATTCCTTAATTATATTTATTTAACAAGGAATTATCCTAAAAAATTCCACTCAAATCAAATATTCTTTAAATCATTAAAACAAAGGCAGAAATCACTGATCATGTCTCCTTCTAAGTGTCTCTAGGTATGACATCTTTTTCCTCTTTCAGGACTGTTCTGGTTCATTGGGTAATCTGTGACCCTCCTGTGCCTACAGGTATCAACTGTATGGACACCTGCACTAGGTGGCATTTATTTCTCTCCTACTGAGGCCTAAAGATCTGAGGAAGAGTAGAATTCACCTACATTCATCCATACTAAATATAAGTTACAACAGTTGGCATTTAGCAGGCTTTTGTTTGAAAATATACTGGCTATTTAAATGAAGAAAAAGAAAATAGAAAAAGACCAAAAGGAAGGAAGAAAGGATTCAAGGGAAAAAGGAGGGATAGAGGAGGGCAGGAAATGAAGAAGGGGAGAAAAGTAGTTTTAACTTCCAATTAAGAAAAAAACAACTTAATGTTATTTGTATGTATGAGTCTTTTGCATTCATGAGTGTTCAACAGGTGTGTTATGTTTCTTTTGGAAGAAATAAGAAGGCATCAGATTCCTCACATATGACTGTTAGCTGCCGTGTGGGTGCTTGGAACTGAGCTCAGGTCTTCCTCTAATGCAATGAGTGCTCTTAACCACTGAGTCATCTCTCCTGCCCCTTTACCTGCTTTTTAAACAGCAGCAAATGTCATTGTATAGCATGGCACATGGGGGAAATTAACTGGCTGTAGAATTATACCATGTAGCTGTTGTTTACTGGATCCCTCATAATAAGAGAAAATAATTTTGCAACAGGTAAAAGTCATTTCTTTTTACATTTAATGAAATTGTTTCTAGTGGTAATTATGTGTCAATACATGAAATTTTCTAAATAATAGAAGGTTATGCATGGAAAATAATGACTAGAATTAGGAAGTCTTAGGCATTGTTCTTAGATTTTTTTTTCTAAATTCAGGGTAAACTCCATTAGTAAACAGGGACATCTTTGATTAAAATACAAACTTTGCTATATAAGGGCCTTATTTTTAAAAAGCAAGGAATGCAAATTACCATGATCTGATTACTTAATATCTAAGAAAAGCTTTCTCTAAGAGGCTAATAAAGGAGGAAAACTACTAATTCAGTCCCTTGTATTTGAAAAAAGAGCAATGCTCATCCAGGCTGTTAAGAGGGAGTGGTCCAAGTGCCCTATGTCACCAGGGCCACCTGTTCTATTATATTCATCTCTTCCTAAAACTGTAAAACAGATGTTCTCTGCCCAGGACACAGAATCTAGAAGACATTCTGGCTTTCTTTCAATCTGCTCATAATGCTTGCTTCATGAACTTTAATTCGCCCAAGACCATTTTTGCATTTTGGGGAGAAAAAGCTGATTAGGAATTGACAAGTGCAGGTACTACTATTCTGCTGCTACTACAAAGGAGAAGAGACTACATCAAGACATGTAACATTATACCTGTCATTCCTCATGGCAAGATGGCCTTCTTTTCCTCTTCACCTTGTTCAAAGGATCTGTCAGGCCAGGAAAAAGAAAAAATGAAACAAATGTTTTCCTTCTTTAGATTTCCCAGTGGGGGAGCCCTGTTGAAATGCCAGGTCTGGCTTGCTGATTTCTACATCAACAGATGGCAGACGGCTGTGTGCCTTGTGTTTGTTTCCCATTCTGCAAATTGCAGGTCACATCTGGTCTAGCCTTTGCTTGGTTTGAACAGATGGGAGTTCACATGCTATAGAGGTGGTTGGCTTAAGAAAAAAAGAATAACAGAGGAGCCAGTAAAAGAAAAAATAGAAGTGAAAGACAATGAAAATGATTTTAAAATGTAACCAGAAAATCTGAGCATCTGGTGTAATATCAGTCTTGACAGCAATTTAGCCAGATCTAGTCCAAGTATGAATGTCAGAACTATCCTTGGCTAGAGCCAGGCAACTAAGGACTGCAGAGAAAACCTTCAAGGCTAGGCAAAGATGAGATGCACACAAGTCATGTCACTCTCTGATGTGGCTTTGATTTAGATATCTTTTTCTTCTCTGAGATTTACAAGCAATTCTAGCATCATTGATGCTTTCTAGCAATAAATATTTCTGATATAATGTGGGAAGTTAAGTTAGCTCCCACGGAAAAGTTTTCAAACTGAACATCACATTAAATGTCTGTCTGGGTAAAAGAGCCATAAGATCCCTAGTTATGCATGTCTGGACAGTAGGAAAGCTGCTGATTGAAGTTTGATCCCTGTCATATTTAAACTAACAAAAGAAAACTACAGTTCTCCGTCCTGAATGATTATGGGAAAAACCATTGTGTGCTAATGCATCAGTTACCTTTCTGATGCTGTGGAAAAACATTGGGACCAAGGCAACTAACAGAAGGAAGAGTTTATTTATTTAGTATGTGGTTCAGAGGGTTAGAGTCCATAATGGCAGGGGAGGCATGACAACAGGATGGCCAGATCAGAAATCAAAGCAATCTCATGTTTAAGCAGGCATAGGTAAGAGAGACAGAAAATCCAGCAAGGCTTAAGAACTCTCTAATGCAGGTGTGAGACTGTGCTATTCTTCATCTGCTGCAAAAGGAGACTCTTTATTGAGTGCATTCCGAGATATTTGTCTGTCAACATAAGGACACCTATTTTGCAGTTAGTGAGATGCTACCTTAGTCTAGGGATGTGACAACCTTGGAGATTTCTGTAAGATCTATGGCCTCTCCGGCTGTGTGCATCTGACTCTGTTTACGATACCACACATGAGTTTCCTCCCACTGAGTGGGCTTTAGGTTCGATTAGTTAGCCATTGGTTTCCCCCCAAGATAAAAATGGGCGACGTTTGTCCTATGCTGTGCCAGGCATTGACAGGGCTATTCAGTCTTAAGCTGGTGTTGCACAATCAATTGATGTTCTCCTTTCCTATTGTGGGTAGTGCTCTCCAAAGCTGTGAGAACTAGGCTTATGCGATCTCTGAAGGGGGAACTGCGGAAGGGTGCCAATGGAGAAGGGGTTATAAAGGCTGATTTAAGTTGTTATGTATGATATACACAAAAAATCAATTAAAATAAATGAAAATAGTAAATAAAAAAATCTTAAAGCCCACCCCCAATGATATGCTTCCTCCAGCATGGCCTTACCTCCCCAAATCTCCCAAAACAGCATCACCAACTGCAGACACAATGGCCAAATACTTAAAGCCTATGGGGAACATCTTCATTCAAGCCACCACAGTTACTAATCATGAACAACCAAAAGAAGGTATCAATTGAATGCATCTATAACAGTGCTTTTAAATTTTACTTTGTGGGCTACCAAGAAGGCTCAGCAGGTAAAGGTATTTGATGCTATGGCTGATTGCCTGAGATCTATCCCCAGACCCCACACTGATAAGGGAGATAGCCAAATTCACACAAGTTCTCTGATCTCCACATGTGTGTCATGGTATATACTCACACATAGAAACACACACAAATGAAATCAGTTAGTTAATTAAGTAAATAAAAATGTCGTTAAAATTAAAATATACATTGAAAAATGTTCATTTGGCATATTCATTAAATAAATAGGCAGAGCAGCTAACCTACGCTTGCTGTGATTCTGATAAACCAATGACTGAGAAAAACCTAATCAAAGAACTAACATATAAATCTCCCAACAGGCTTCTGCAGCTTTTGGAGAACCACCTGATTAAGAATTTGCAAGAGCAGACACTGCTATTCTGCCATGTCTTTGACAATAAGAGATATTAAACAATACTCCAATGAAGGAGTAACTACAGCAAGTATGTGATTCTTAATGCAAAGCACATATTTATTTAGGGCAATCACTTACATCGCTTGCATTATCCCTGTCATTTTTCCATGGCAAGATGTTCTTTTAATCTCTTCACCTTTCTATGGGGCTGGAGAGATAGCCTAGAGGTTAAGAGTGCCATCCGCTCTTACAGAGGACCTGGGTTCGATCCCCAGCACCCACATGGCGGCTGAGAACTGTCTGAATCTCCAATTCCAGGAGAACTCCAGTTCCAGGGGAATATGACATCCTCTTCTGACCTCCACGGCATTGCACAACACGTGTGCACAAACCTACATGCAGACAGCACATTCATACACATACAGAAATAAATACATACATAAATAAATAAATAAATAAATAAATAAATAAATAAATAAATATCTTCACCTTTCTCAAAGGTACTGTTAGGTCAAGAAAGGGGAAAATTATATATATAATTTTTTTTTTAATGTTCTCCTTCCANTCTTTCTTTCAGTTAAGTGGCCTAAGGGTCTGTCTATCTTGTTCAAAGAACCAGCTCTTAAATTCATTGATTCAGTAATTGTTTTCTTTGTTTCCTTTCCATTAATTTCTGCTTTGATTCTTGTTATTCTCTTGTAACTCATTTTTGTCTTTTTCTGATTTTTTAATGTAGGCATGTAGAGCTATAAACCTCTTTTTAGGCCTGCTTTGAAAGTGGTCCCATAGTTGGGGCCTGGGAGATAGATGGCTCAGCAGTTTAAGAGCCCTTGCTTTTCTTGCCAGAGGACCTGGGTTCAATTTCCCAGCACCCACATGGCAGCTAAAGAACCGTCTTTAACTCAGTTTTCAGGGGAATCTGACACCTCTTTCTGAACCTCGCCGGCATTGCATGACATGGGTGTGCAAACCTACATGCAGACCACATAAAAAAATTCACACACATAAAAAAATAAATAATAAATAAAATAATTAAAATAAACTAAAGTGTCCGCTAACATTTGTGGTAGTTGTATTATCTTTCATAAGTTCAGGAAATATTTAATTTCTCTTTTTTTACCTTAGTGGACTAAATTTATCTGAGATTTAGAAAGAAATGACACCAATCTTGCTGAAATAGAAAGAAGAACATTTTTAACATTTCTTTTCAGGATGTCAGCATAATCTTGATTGCAAAATGCAGTATTTATACTAGGAAAATTGTAGATTATTTTCTCTCATGGATATAGGTGCAACACTCCCACAAGCTCTTGAGGAATCAGCCTATCCACCCCAGTAATGCTTAAAAAGAGATAGTCACCATGACAAACTAGGGTAACCTAGATGTTCGGGGACGATTTAAGTTTTAAAGGACAATCAACATAATGCACATAGGACAAGAGGGAATGGAAGGGAAGAGGGAAGATAAGCAGAAGAAGAGAAAGACAGAGGGAAGGAAGAGAGAGAGACCATATACACTTTAGTAGGGCAGAAAACTATTTTTAATTGTTTGTTGGTTTCAGGACTTTTTTGTTGTTGTTGCTTGATTTTTATTGAGGTGTGCATTCATGCAGTTCACACACACTTTCTTCATCAAATATCTGGGAAACCCATTTCCTTGCTTGCCCTCCCACCGCACCAGAGCTCAATGCATTCTGCCAACTACATGTTTTTTCATATTTTTCTCACTGTTTTGATTTTTGCTGCGAAGTTTACTGGTTGGGGCAGAAGGTTTCTGTTCGTCAGTCAGTTCTTGACCAGTCTTTTGTGTTTGTTTGGTTGTTTTGTGTGTGTGTGTTCTTACAATGCAACTACAATGCCACACTTGAGTATTACACCACACCAAATACCACATTATGTGTCTGAGAAATAACATAGGTCAATTTCCAAACTTCAGGGATTCACATTTTGACGAGAGCATTGCTGCATGAGGTAAAGAAGAAAAATATTACTTTATATTTGCTACATTACATAGCAAGTTGATTAAAGTAACAATCAGGATTTATTTAACTATAAAAAGAACAAGCAAAAAAGAGAAGAATTGATTCCAGTTTTGCCTTATAAATAGAGAATTGTCTTGATAGCCGCTCTACATAAATGAAGATAACCATACAATCATAATATTGTTTGTTTTTGTCTGGACCTGTGTTACTTCACCTAATATAAGGGCTTTAAAAAACTCCAATCCACTTACCTGCAAGTTCATGATGTTCATCTTTCCTTACTTGTTGCATAGAATTATTATTGTGTAGACTTTTTTTTATGTACTGACATGTTTCTTATCCACTCATTGGGTGAGGGACACTGAGCTTTGCTTCTAGTCTTTGCTTTATGGAAGGATGGAGCAATAAACCTATGATGGGTCATTTGGTATCTCTGTGGTAGGCATGGAGTCCTTGTGGTACCCGGCAGGTGCGTATGATGGGTCAGGTTGGAGGTTCATTTAAGCTTTTACCAGGTTCCTCTCACACGCTTAAATCATGGTTGTCATGAGTTATCATTCCCACAGCATGTGGATCAATGTTCCTTCTTCCCCACAACCATCCAGCAACATTTGGTATCTGTGTTTTCCTTGATCATAGCACCAGCCTTACCAAGTAAGTAAGATGAAATCTAATTGTGGTTTTTTAATTTTTTATGAACTTTGAGACTTGTAAAATGCAGTCCCTAAACGAAAATTTTATAGTCCCTCCATTGCCTTACATCAGAATACCAGAAAGAAATGATTTCTTCCTTTTTTTTTCCCTCTTTTTTTTTTTCTTCTCCTTTTCTCTAATGTTTGCAACAAAAAACACTGAGAGTTTGACAACAACAAATGAATCTCCATAAACCCTCATATCAAACTGGCATAGAAATACAATATAATTCGAAACAAGAAAACTGAAAAAAACAAACAAAGAAAAATACATATACAACGAATACAATGAATCTAAGACGGGGGTCTTTGATAAAGGATATTAATCAAGATAAAGTAGAATCCTCTACCCAGTTGACCAAAAGAAAGAAGAAACAATTATCCAAATCATTAAATTAGAGATTCGGTGACAAGATTGAAACATACACAGCATAATGGAAACATTCAGACACAGATCATACCCAGAGTACTTATTAATTAAAAATCGCGATACATAACTCTCATTACACCTTTTCCAATGTTCCATGCATTTATTTCCCTTGCCCCTCCCCCACCAACCTCCCATCACAGATCATAAGCATTTCTGCCAATTAAACTGTCCTGCCATCTTCTCTCTTCAGTTTTTTTTTTTTCATTTTTTAGCCAGAGTGATAATTTATGATTTATAAAGCATCCTTCATGTAAACCCAATTTGCAGGCATGTGATACCAAACCCCCCATAGGACCCACTGGGACGGTTTAACAGTATTTAGCAAGTTTATTATTTCAGGGGCGGGGAATGGATGCGGTAGTGGGATCAAGAAGATCGGGAAGGATGGGGAGTCGGGGAGCGTTGATCGAGGAGAAGGGATTGGGAATGGGAAGATAAGATCCTGAAACTGAATTGGAAAAAATGTATGTATGAAATTACACAAAAGAACAATAAAAAAACTATTACCTACCAAATTTTAAACTACTATAGACCTGAGACATGGATAAATATCTAAATTATGGGAAATCACCAAACCTTACTAACCAGAAGAGACAACAGTCTTAAATATTGGACCCATAACATATATGTACCGGAATGAAACTGTTCTAATAAGGGGCTGGAGAGATGGTTTTCACAACTGTTCAATAGCGCATGAGCTGCTCTCACAGTAGGATCATTTTCGATTCCCAAGCACCCACATGACTGCTTACAAATATTGCTTTGGTGCGGGTGTGGTGTACACAGCTGTTACATCCCAGCACTGGAGAAGCAGGCAGATCTCGTGTGTTCAAGGCCAACTGGGTCTACAGAGCGAGACCCCAGCACGATAAAGGAGACAGTGTCTAAAAAAAAAAAAAAGAAAGAAAGAAGAAAACGAAAAAACAACAAACAAAGAAACTATAAACTAAACCCCCCCCAAGTAGAAAAGCCCAGGCCCAGAGAATCACAGCAAGAATTCTACAGGCATCGAAAGAGGACCTACTGCCCTATCACCCAAATTATTACAAGAGGATTTTTGAGAAATAGATGGGAAATTCCCCACAATTCCTTCTATGAAGTCAAACATCACTTAAGCTTAACTACCAAACTAGGCAAAGATACAAACCACAAAAGAGAAAACTATAGACCCAATTTATTAATGACATAGGTCAAAAATTCTCAACAAAATACTTGCAAACTGCCATACAAGGCACAACCAAGATCAAGATCATCATCAGGGCCAAGTTGATATCCATCCAGAGATGCAGGAATGGTTCAACATATTAAGTCAATACATGTCCATAAAAGTACATAAATGGACTGAAAGAACACATCTCATCATTGATGCAGAAAAAAAAAAAAAGGCCTTTGACAAAATCAACATGCCTTCCCTTCATGTATTAAAAAATTTTGTTATTAAGCATTTGGTATATTTCATTATCAAGAGTACTTAATCCATTTGTAACACCCCCTCCACCATGTCCTCCCACCCTTTCCTTACAAAGCCTCATATATTCTGCCATACAAGTTAAATCCTATCTGGCACCATGTCTTTCAGTGCAAAGTTAACTAATCCACTGGAGTCTATTTGGACTGTCTAGATATTAAGGAAGATCTACTCTCCCATCACTGAGCCATAATCAGTTTCCGACAGTTCTCAGGTTAGGACTGGCCTCTGCCCATTTTGTTTAATCTCTATGAGTTCTGTATTTACTAGAGCTTCTTTTGGTGTTGATTTTAAGTTTATTGCTTTATGGTCTAATAGAATACATGGAATTATTTCAATTTTTGTTATTTGTGTGGTTTATTTGTGTCCCAGTAAGTACATGATCAATTTTAGAGAAACGTCCATGGGCTGCTGAATAAAGAAGTGTATTCTTTGTGTTTGGGTAGAATATTCAGTAGAGGTCTGTTAGGTCCATCTTTCTCTGGTTGGGACCTGCTTATTTTAAGATAGTGGGGTATATTAAAGTCCCCTCTATTACTTAGAATTGGGGTTAATCTGTGTCTTTAATACTGTTTTAATGAATATGGCTGCATCAGAATTTGGTGCATATATTTCTTGATTAATATTTTTGTTAATTGTTTCTTTGATCAGAATGAAGTGTACCTGCTTTATCTCTTGATTAGTTTCAGTTTGAAGTCTACTTTTTTCAGTATTAAATTGCAACTCATGTGGTTTGTTTAGCTTGCCATTTTGTTGGAATTTTCTCTCATCTTTCTTAAAGTATGCCTATTCTTGAAGGTAATTTGTTTCTATAATTTATTTCTTGACTTGTCTTCGAGAGTTTCATTAATTTCAATATTAAAAGATGTATCTTTTTTGTTTCTTATATCTTTCAATTGAGTATTGATCTTCTTTTGACGTGTTATATTTGTTTGTGGCCCATTGTATAATTTTATAGTGAATTTTAGTTACTTTGTTTAATTGTTTTGTTATTTGTATTTACATATTTTCATTCTTGGTTAATGTCCATTTTCTTTCATGCCTTTTTGTTCTTGATATTACTCTTTGTATCAGTGAGAATGATTGTTTGATAGACTATTAAATTCTTTAGCTATTTGTTATCAATGAAAGATTTTCTCTTTCATATAATAGACATTTTTTGGGTATTCTGGATTGGCATCTATAGTCATTTATAACTGAGAATATTTCGATCTATACTCTTCTGGCTTTCATAATTTTATGGAAAAGCCAACACTGGGTGTAATATCTCTATTTGCTTAATTTGTTTCCTGATGTATTAAATAATGTTTCACCTTCTAGGTGATTTGGATGCCTACTTTTTTTCAACTTAATTATTTGTAATGAGTGAGTGTAAGAGTTCTTTGTATATACTTGATACTAGTCTTTTGGAGAGTGTTTTCTCCCATGCTATAGCCTGCCTTTTTACTTTCTTAACTGCATTTAATGGTGAATATGACTTTATTCATTTTTAGTTTGATGAAATCCAACTTAGCAAATCTTCTTCCTGTAGCTCATAACTCTGTGGTTAAGAACTCTTGTATTAAATGTATATATTAAAGTTACAAGGGATTCTTTCTATGAAAGTTTTATTGCCTTTTTAAATCTCAGCCTACAACCCATTTCAATTTCATTTATACATGTAGTGTAGAGTAGGAGTCAACGGTTTCTTCTTGTATCCCCCATACCAATGTCAAGTTCTTTCTCATAGAATGCCTTTAGAGAACATCAAATGACCACACCTATACAGGTCAACAATCTATACCTTTGAAAACCAGTTTAGCTAACCAAGTGGCTGGAATTTCACAAGCAGAGAAAAGTACACTGCCTTATTTACACATTATTATTATTAAAATTCCAAATAGATAGGACCAGAAAAGAAACTCCCCATGCATATAATTAGTTAAAGCACTAGATGCTCAAACAAAGACAAAATACTGAAAGCACACTAGCAGAAAAACAACAAGTTACATTAAGGGGAAAAACCCATCAGAATCACAGTTGATCTCGGTCCAAACATGAAGCTAGAAGATGTGGACCAAAGTATTTCCTATGCTAAATGACTTTAGATGCCAACCCAGACTACTATATCCAGCAAAAATGTCAGTTATATGTGAGCTTGGTGGGGTGGGGGGATAAGGTGGAGACAGGGGTCTAGATTTGAAGAAAATATAAAAAAATTTTTTTTTTCAAATTATTTCTTTTTATGAATTTAGCAATTTTCATGCCACATAATTTGATTGTATTCAGATTTTCTCCCTTAACCCCACCTTCACTTTTATATTCCTTAATTATATTTATTTAACAAGGAATTATCCTAAAAAATTCCACTCAAATCAAATATTCTTTAAATCATTAAAACAAAGGCAGAAATCACTGATCATGTCTCCTTCTAAGTGTCTCTAGGTATGACATCTTTTTCCTCTTTCAGGACTGTTCTGGTTCATTGGGTAATCTGTGACCCTCCTGTGCCTACAGGTATCAACTGTATGGACACCTGCACTAGGTGGCATTTATTTCTCTCCTACTGAGGCCTAAAGATCTGAGGAAGAGTAGAATTCACCTACATTCATCCATACTAAATATAAGTTACAACAGTTGGCATTTAGCAGGCTTTTGTTTGAAAATATACTGGCTATTTAAATGAGAAAAGAAAATAGAAAAAGACCAAAAGGAAGGAAGAAAGGATTCAAGGGAAAAAGGAGGGATGAGGAGGGCAGGAAATGAAGAAGGGGAGAAAAGTAGTTTTAACTTCCAATTAAGAAAAAAACAACTTAATGTTATTTGTATGTATGAGTCTTTTGCATTCATGAGTGTTCAACAGTGTGTGTTATTTCTTTTGGAAGAAATAAGAAGGCATCAGATTCCTCACATATGACTGTTAGCTGCCGTGTGGGTGCTTGGAACTGAGCTCAGGTCTTCTCTAGCAAGTGTCTTAACACTGACATTAAGACTTACAGCTTCTCTTTTCTTTTTTTTTTTTTTTTTTTTAATTTTTATTGTGGTTTGTGCATTTTATAGCATCATTTTCAATTCAGATCAGGCATATTTCCTTTCCCTTCCCCCCACACTCACACCCATCCCACAATGTATTCTGCATATACTCGTCCTGCTCTTTCAGGTTTAATTTTTTTTCATTTTTTAGCTATAAAGTGATAATCCATGAGTATAAGCATCCTTCGTGCACAAAACCAATCTATGACTGACTGTGCCAAACCCCACAGTCCCACCATTCAGTGGAGGTTGACAGGTGTTTGTATCAAGTTGATCAGATGAGTGTCCAGACTACATCGCTGTAGTTTCACCGTTCACCCGCCATCACAGCCTTACATTCTACACGCCCCCTCTTCCGCAGATTGTTCCCTAGCTTAGAAAAGGGGCACTGGTGGATGAGAAGTACAACAGCCTCTCTACCGGACGCGGACGGACGTCAATTCTGGCTGTTTCCTCTTCCTGGGGCTGACAGTTTTTGTTCAGGAGTAACCTTTCGATCCTACTAATGAGCAAAGCAATTAGAATATATAGGTATTTAAGCAGCACTAATAGTTATGTAGGTTACTTGGCATAGACACATATGTTTGGATGATATGTTAATTCATGAAATATTTTTTACCCCCTGATAAATAATAACAGGGTCTTACTGTAGCTTATGACATCTCCTAACCTGTTAGAGGATGTAGGCTTGTGGCATCAGCCATTGGTTATTCCTCCAAGGAGAGAGCCAACAGCCAATTAGATTTGGGATATACAGGCATATGGCTGCCACTGCTGCAACAGTATTTCCAGGCAGGTGAAGTGTAGCTGGTGCTGATGGTGGAGTCTTGCTTGACTCAGGGAGACCGTTATTTGCTTTATTGGTTTAGTGGCCTTTGGGAACACTCTCTGGCATTCCAGATGGCCATCTGTACCCTTGCAAGTGTCGGTCTCAATACATCCTCCCATGTTAATGTTCAGGTCTTCGGCAGCAGGGTCTTATCGCTCTCCTCCTGCAGGTATCCCAACTTAGGGGCAAGGAGCCTTACCTTTTGTGGGGCCTTGGATCCCCTGGCCAACATCCCCCTGGTAGAACACATCCATTGCTATGTCAGAGCTCCTGCATTAATATACTTTGCCTAAGTGCATAGCCCAAGACTTTAGTATATATTGGTTCTGAAAGAGTAGTAATCCTTTTCACAGTCTTATGTCTATTAGTCAATTAAGGAAGCATTTTTACCGGTTTTATAAGAGATTACCTCTATAATAGTTGTCTCCAATTTACAGATGGAAAATGACATCATCATTCATATTTCTCCTTGTTCTATGGGGGGAGGGCAAGAAAGTCATATCAAAACTTTTGTTGCACCTAGAGGTATAAGTTTCATTAGGACTCATTATAGATAGTTGTTACATGTAGGATCCACAGAAGGGTTCGATCTTTATGCAATCTGAGGCTTTCTTCCTTTCAGTGTTCAGACGGGTCAACCTTTCAGTTGCCACGTTTTGGTACATCTACTCAATGCAAAGCTGTATCTTTTTCTTCTCAGCCGTTAAGTTGGTGACATTTTGTCCTGTTGGAACAAACAAATTCTTCCATAGTTAGTTTTAAGATTGAATTGCAAGGTTCTTGACTAGAAGGTTTCATGTCTTTCTGTACCGCCCCCCCCCCTTTTTTTTTTTTTTTACCCATGAGTGTCTCCAGAGACAGTTGTATTATACATAACTATAGGGTGGAATCAAGGCACACGATTTCCATCAAATTCACCATGCTGTTTTGGGTGACTATATATGATTAACTTGGGAAGCAACTTAATTTTTGCTTAAATCATCTTAAAGAGAATGCTAAAGTGATTACTGTACAACAGAGAAATTATAGAGAACATTTGTATGTGCCAATCCCAAAGTATGCTCTAGAGATTTTGTGTAAAACAAATGTGGACAACAGCAAATTATATCTAATTTAACTCAGATGCATTTCCTTTTTATCAGAGCTGAAACCAATGTTTTATATAACACATATTTACTTTTACTAAGTCCTAAAACACCATTATCCTGTAGACAGTGTCTAGGTGAAACTGAGTACTTGCTGAACTCACATCAATTAAATATGCCTTGATTGAATATACACCTGTGTCCTCTCCCACCCCCCCCCTTCCCAATTCACCATTCATACATTACATCAGTTTTTGACGTTTTCTGTTGTTGTTCTTTTACTATGCATCCCTCTCCATGAGAATTTTTATATCTGGGTTGTTTTTGGTACTAGCATCCACATATGAGGGACACCATTTGTCGTTTGTTTTTCTTGGGACGTGCTACTTCACTTAACATAATGTTTCCAGCTCCATCCATTACCTGCAAAGTTCATGATGTTGTCCCTCTTTACTGCTGCATAGAAACTCCATTGTATCTGTATCCAATTTTTCTATCCACCGTCAGTTGAGGGGCACCTGGCTGGTTCCAGCTTTTGCTATTGTGAACAGAGCTGCAATAACAAGTTGGTCTGTATCTTTGCAGTACGTTGTGTCTGTGGGTATTATACCCAGGTATGTTGTGTATGACTGGGTCAAATGGAAGCTCTTATTGAGTCTTTACGGGTCTCCACACTGTTTTCCATAGTGGCTGTACTAGTAATTCCCAACCAGCACATGGATGATGTTCCCCTTTCCCGCAAACCTCTCCAGCATTTGGTAACATTCGTGTTCTGATCCTAGCCATCTTATTGGAGTAAGGTGATATCTCAAAGTGGTTTAATTTGCATTTCCTAATTACAGAGATGTTGAACAGTTCTTAAGATGTTTCTCAGCAATCTCTAATTCCTCTCTGTGAAGTCTCTATTCATCTTTGCTGCCCATCTTTTGAGTGATTCATTTGTCTGTTTCTTCTTTGTTTTTTGAGTAGTTCATATTTACTCTGGAAATTAATGCGTTGTCAGATGTATCTGCTGTGAAGGTGTTCTTCCTCCCACTCTGTGGGTTTTTCTTCCTTTTTTTTTTTTATGTACAGAAGCTTTGAGTTTAATGAGGTCCCATTTGTCAATTGTCGATCTTATTTTTGTGCATGCTGTCTGATTTAGGAAGTCTTTCCTACACCTATGTTTGTAGTCTGCTGCCAAGCTCCTCTTCTATCACCTCCAGAGTTTGGGGTTTCACATTGAGGTTTGGTCCATTTGAGTTGACCTTTGTAAGGGTGAGAGGTAGGGGTTTAATTTCAATTCTTCTACAAGTGGTGATCGTTTTGCCAACACCACTTGCCTGAGTGTGTCTTCTCATCACTTTATTTGTGTTTTTTTTTTTTCCTGTAGTTTTTTTATTATTGTGTTGTTCCCTACTTTTGTTCTTTTTTCTTGTCATAATTAGATTTTTTTTTTTTCTTCGGTGGCTATGATTAATGTTTGATTATTGAAATTGTCTATTTTTATTTGGTTTTATGATGTTAGGTTTTGTTGTTTGTGTTTATTTTGCTTTCAGTGTTTTTCTATTCTCACTTGTGTTCTCCATGGTTTCTGTTTTTTTTGTTTGTTCCTTTCAGTACCTCATTAAGCGTTTTTATGACTTTATTAGCTCTTGCTTTTTGTGTAGTTTTATTAGTTTTTGTTAGTTGCTTTGTTTTCTTTTGGTTTAGTTTTATGCGGATACCCCCTGTATTGCTTTTCTTTTCAAATAATGTGTATTGCTTTGTTGGTATTCGGTGGTGTGTTTTTGGGGGTCGGTGGGGTGGAGTGGGGTTGGGTTGGGGGGTCTTTTGTTTTTTCTCCTAATATGTAAATTGAGGGGATTTTTTTTTTTTTTTTTTTTTTTTCCAAGCCTGAGAAGAAGTTCTTGGGGATTTGATTGGGATTGCATTAAATCTGTACACTAGTTTGGGTAGGATGGACATTTTTACTATATTTATTTTCCCAATCCATGAGCATGGGAGGTTTGTCCATCTTCTGATGTCTTCCTCAATTTCCTTTTTCAGGGGTTTAAAATTTTTGTTGTAGAGATCCTTGGTGTCTTTGGTTAGGTTTGTTCCTAGGTATTTTATTGTTTTTGAGGCTATTGTGAGTGGGAAGGTCTCCTTGTAGTCCTTCTTCAGTTGCTTGTTGTTGGTGTAAAGAAAGGCTACTGATTTTTCTAGATTTATTTTGTATCCTGCCACTTTACCAAAGCTCTTAATCATTTCTAGGAGTTTTCTGGTGGAGTTCTTAGCATCCCTTAGGTAGACAATCATATCATCAGCAAAAAGGGATAGCTTGATTTCCTCTTTTCCAATTAGAACTCCTTTAATTTCCTTTTCTTGCCTTATTGCCCTTGCAAGGGTTTCCAGCACTATATTGAAGAGGAGTGGTGACAGGGGGCAGCCTTGCCGAGTTCCTACCTTCAAGGGGAATGCTTCTGTCATTTCCCCATTTAGGATGATATTGGCTGTGGGTTTCCTGTATATGGCTTTGATTACATTGAGGAATGATCCCTCTAGGCCAATTCCCTCCAGGACTTTAAACATGAAAGGATGCTGGATTTTGTCAAAGGCTTTCTCCGCATCAATTGAAATGATGGTGTGGTTTTTGTCCTTCAGTCCATTGATATGTTTGATGATGTTTATTGATTTTCGTATGTTGAACCATCCCTGCATCTCTGGTATGAATCCAACTTGGTCATGGTGGATGATTTTCTTGATGTGAGTCTGTATGCGATTTGCCAGAATCCTGTTTAGAATTTTGGCATCTGTGTTCATTAGGGAGATGGGTCTATAGTTCTCCTTTTTGGTTGTATCTTTCCCTGGTTTTGGTAGTAGCGTAATGCTGGCCTCATAGAAGGATTCTGGGAGAAGTCCCTCCGTTTGTATCCTTCTAAACAATTTAAGTAGTAATGGTTGTATGTCTTTTCGAAATATTTTATAAAATTCTGCCGTGAAACCATCCGGGCCTGGGCATTTTTTGGTTGGGAGGCTACTTATTACATCTTCGATTTCTTCCTGTACTATTGGTCTGTTTAGGCTGTCAATCTCTTCTTGGTTGAGCTTTGGTGATTCCCAGGATTTCAGATATTCATCCATTTCTTCTAGGTTTTCAAACTTAGTAGAGTATAAGTTTTTGAAGTAGTCCCGTATGATTGTCTGGATTTTTTCATTGTCTGTTGTGATGTTTCCCCTTTCATCACTGATTCTGTTGATTTGGAGTTGTTCCCTCTTTCTTTTGGTTAACTGGGCTAGAGGTCTGTCTATCTTGTTTATTCTCTCAAAGAACCAGCTTTTGGATTCATTGATTTTTTGTATGGTTTTCTTTGTTTCTATTTCATTGATCTCTGCTCTGATTTTTGTTATTTCTTCTTGTCTGCTCCGTTTAGGGTTCATTTGTTGTTGTTTCTCAAGTATTTTTAGCTGCAGTGTTAGGTCATTCACTTTTTTTAATGTCAGTTATAGTTGAAGGAGAAAGAAAAATCTTTCACGACATGAACAAGATGAAAGAATATATGTCTAAGAAATCAACACTTCAGAAAATCCTTGAAGCAATCCAAAGAACAGAGGAAAGGAGCAATTATCCCTAAGCAATTAAAGAGATAAATCAACAAAAGCATAACAGGGTAAATACAAGCCAGGACCAAGAATGCAAACAACAAAAAAATAAGGTAAAAAGAAGCAACACATATCTCTCAATAATAACCTTAAATACTAATGGTTTAAACTCTCCAATCAAAAGACATAGACTAGGAGAATGGGTTAGAAAACAGAATCCTTCAATATGCTGTCTACAAGAAACCCATCTCACCCTCAAAGACAGATACCACCTTAGGGTGAAAGGATGGAAAAATATATTCCAAGCGAATGGTACCAAGAAACAAGCTGGAGTGGCTATTCTAATATCAGACAAAATAGACCTCAAAGGAAAACTAATCAGAAGAGACAAAGAGGGCCATTACATCTTTGTCAAAGGAACAACTAACTATGAAGACTTCACAATCTCAAATGTCTATGCACCAAACTCTGGTGCACCTAACTATATAAACACTACTCTGCAGGACCTCAAGACACAGATTGATCCTAACACACTAATAGTGGGAGACTTCAACACCCCATGGAGCCCCTTGGATAGATCAACTGAACAAAAAAATAAACAGAGAGACATCAGAACTGAAAAATACAATACACCAAATGGACCTCAGAGACATCTATAGAATATTTCACCCAAACACCAGAGAATATACTTTCTACTCAGCATCTCAATGGAACATTCTCCAAAACTGACCACATACTGGGACACTAAAGAAATCTCAACAAACACAAAAGGATTGAAATTATTCCATGCATTCTATCAGACCACATTGCAATAAAGCTCAATATGAACACCAGAATAAGCCCAGTTAGCTACAAGAACACATGGCAACTAAACAACCCAATCCTGAATAATGAATGGGTCAGGGAAGAAATAAAGAGTGAAATAAAAGTATTCATGGAACTGAACAAAAAGACAATACAACACAACAAAACTTGTGGGATACTTTAAAAGCAGTCTTGAGAGGGAAATTTATAGCCCTAAGTGCCCACATAAAAAAACAAAAACAAAAACAGAAATGGAACAAATAAATGATCTAACACTGCAGCTAAAAACACTTGAGAGACAACAACAAATGAATCCTAAACCCAAAAGACAGGAAGTAATCACAAAAATCAGAGCAGAAATCAATGAAATAGAAACAAAGAAAACAATACATAGAATCAATGAATCCAAAAGCTGGTTCTTTGAAAAGATAAACAAAATAGAACTCTAGCCCAGTTAACCAAAAAAAGAAAGAATAACTCCAAATCAATAGTATTCGTGATAAAAGAGGAAACATCACAACAGACAAAGAAAAGATCCAGACAATCATACTTCAAAAACCTATACTCCATTAAATTTAAAACTCTTAAAGGAAAAATCAGAACCAAAGGTTCATAATCTTAGATTTGGCAGTGTGACTTGACTGTGACTTGGAAAGTGTAGGTAACAAAAGAAAAGAGACAAATTAAACTTCATGCAAATTAAAAAATGAAAGGTGAAAGCTAGTAGAGTAAAATGTCAACCCATAGAATGGGAGAAAAATTAACAAGTCATCCATCTGACAAGGGTTCAATATCCAGAATATGTAGAGAACTCTTAAAATCCATCAACAGGTTGGGAGAGATGGCTCAGTGGTTAAGAGAACTGCCTGCTCTTGCAGAGGACCTAGGTTTTGTTCCCAGCTCCAGTTCTAGGGGACCTGACACCCTCTTCTGACCTCTACAGGCATTGCACAACATGGGTGTACTTCCATACCTGCAAGCAATATACTCATACACATAAAATAAAAATAATAAATTTTAAAACCCCATCAGCAGAAAAACAACCCAATTCAAAACCACTCTCAGATATCATCTCACTCCAAATACAGCTAGCTAAGATCAAGAAAACAAAAGACAACAGATGCTGGAGAGGTTGTGGGGAAAGGGGAACACTCATCCATTGCTGGTGGGAATGTAAACTTGTACAACCACTATGGAAAGCAGTGTGGAGAACCTTTAAAAGACTCGGAATGAGCCTACCACTTGACCCAATCATACCACTCCTGGGTATATACCTCAAAGACTCATCCTTCTGCAAAGATACATGCACATCCATGTTTATTGCAGAGCTGGAACCAACCCAAATGCCCCTCAACAGATGAGTGGATGACAAAAATGTGGTACATCTACACAATGGCATTATGAACCTTGCTCTAAGCCATTATGCTGAGTGAAGTAACAGTCCCAGAAAGACAAACGGAGAATGGTTTCCCTCATTTGTGGATGCTAACACCAAATCCCCCAGATGAAAGGCAAACTGAATGACATTATTGTCATATTTCTATTTATCTGAAAGCACCTATGTTGTTAGAATGTGAATCTCTCAATGGGCTCTAAAATCTACCCACCAATTATTTTCAGACTCTGTAATTACTGTATATGGGTGGAGAGTATGTATCCATATTTTAGAGTACATAAAATGAATGGAGGAAAATGTGAATTCCTATGCATAAAAAAAGACTGAGAGAAAGATGCAGTACAGTTATGGCAGAATGCGTGATCTGGGAGTGGGGGGGGGAAGGGGAATATGCCTGAACTGAATTGAAAAATGATGTCTGAAATACACAAAACAACAATAAAAAAATTAGGCAAAGGCCTTGGACAGATAATTTACCCAAGAAGACACACAAATAGCTAGTAAGCATGTGAAAAGGTTTACATCATCAGTCATGAAGAAATGCAAGTCAAAACTACTATGAAAACCCACCTTATCTTCATAAGTATTTCAGTAATGAAAACAAACAATAGAAAATAATACAAGTGTTGACTAGGCTGTAGAGAAGTTAAAATCTTTTTACAATGTTGATGGGAATACAAATTGTAAGCTGTTCTGGAAAATGGTATGAAGATGGTATGGTGGTTCCTCAAAAAACTAAATATAAAATGAGCAACTCTATTTCTGGATATAACTGAAAACATAATCTTGAAGTGATATCTGTGTGTCAGGCCTATTACAGCATAATTCATAATATCAGCACAGGTATTCATAGACATATGGATAGGCCGAAGGCGGTCTCTTTAGACAATGGAATATCATTTGGCCATGAAAAGAAGGAAATTCTGACAGCATTCACCTGAGGGCATTTTGCTGCATGAAACTGGCCAGCCAAAGAAAGACACATTGGGTTTTTTGGTGTTTTTGAGACAGGGTCTCCCTTTAGTCTCAGCTGGTCTGGAGCTCACCGTGTAGACCAATCTGGCCTTGAACTCACAAAGATCCAGCTGCCTATGCCTCCCGAGTGCTGGGAGTAAAGGCATGAGCCACCATGCCCGGCCAGAAAGACAGATACTAAATAATTCCACATATTTGAGGCACACAAGATAGTCACAATAAGAAAGACAAAAAAAATTAAAGGTTTGTAAAGGGCTGGGATTCTGGGGAATGGGAAGTTTATTGTTAAATGTGTATAGAGTTTGAGTTTTGTAATAGGAAAATGATAGAGCTGAATTAAGATAACAGCTACATAGTTGTGAATGTTTGTAAGAGCACTAAATGGTACATTAAGATATTTAAGTTGGAGACATTTATATTACGTGCACTTCACCATTGCAAAATCATCAGGGGAAAAATAAACAAAAACTAATGAGGTACTTGAACTTGAAGGTTTTTAATGTTCCTTTACATTGATATTCTCATTCTAACATTACCTATGAGATTTTGGAGTTTAAGTTTCATTTTTGACAACCTGTCTTCTGTGATTATCAGTCTACCTGTCTGTCCATGTGCTTATATGTATGTTTAATATGTTTTTGCACAGTCTTTATGTTTCAAAAATCTACATAAATAAATCTTTCATGGTCCTCCAGTCCTCTGAGGGAAGGTGGGGCTGTTTATGTTACAAGAACACATTTAATTTGCCCTCAGCAGCCAGAGCGGTGCATGCTATTACTATAAATGGGGCATGATGGTGTTTTGTTATGAAATGCCTTTTGATACAGGACAGCCACAGTCCAGTGATTTCCAAATATATTTCAACCTTCTGTAAAAAACGAAATGACAGATCATCTCATGGATGCAAGGTCTCTGCACACATTTCCAGGAACTTGAGGCCATTTGCTAAATCCAAACAGAGAAATATTATTTTAATGGTTATAGATGTGTCCACTCAACTTTGAACAAGGCTTCCCTCCGCATGTTCCTAGTTCTTCCACTCTGAAGCCTAACATGAGTCAGTCAGTCTGGGTATGAAGAGTTGAATACCTGTCTTTAAAAAAAATATTGCCGGGGCTGGAGAGATGGCCTAGCGGTTAAGAGCGCCGACCGCTCTTGCAGAGGACCCAGGTTCGATCCCCAGCACCCACATGGCGGCCGAGATCCGTCTGAAACTCCAATTCCAGGAGAACTCCAGCTCCAGGGGAATCCGAGACCCTCTTCTGACCTCCGCGGCATTGCACGACACGGGTGCACAGACCTGCATGCAGACAGTACATTGATACACATACAGAAATAAATAAAAATTAAAAAAAAAANCTTCTTAAGGTGTTTCTCCTCCATCTCTAAATTCCTCACTTGTGAAGTCTCTATTAAGTCTTTGCTCCATCTATTGAGGGTCATTTGTTTTCATTTCTTTTTTGTTTTTTGAATAGTTCATATACTGGAAATCAGTCTTGTCAGATGTGTCACTGAGGAAGGTTTCCTCCCACTTGTGGGATTTTTCTCTACTTCCTTGATGTTTCTTTTGATGTACAAAAGTTTTGAGTGCGTTTTTAATGAGGTCCAATTTGTCAATTTTCGACCTTAATTCTTGAGCAGCTGCTGTCTGATTTAGGAAGTTTTTCCTCCACCTATGTCTTATAAGTTGCTGCCAAACTTTACTTCTATCGCCTTCAGAGTTGGGTGTTTCACGTTGAGGTCTTTGGATCCATCTGGAGTTCACTTTTTACAGGGCTAGAGGTAGGGTTTTAATTCATTCTTCTACAAGTGGTGATCCAGTTTGGCCAACACCACTTGCTTAGTGCTGTGTTTTCTCCATTGTGGCTTCTTGGCCCCCTTGTCAAATGTTAGGATGGCTGACATTGTATGTGCTCAGATTTGGTATCTTCAGTTTTGTTCCATTGTCAACAGGCCTGTTTTTGTGCCAGTAACCAGGCTGTTTTTATGGACCCTAGCCCTGTAGTATAGTTTGACGTCTGGTATCGAGATCCATCATGTGTAGGCTCTTTCCACTCTGGGTTGTTTTAGCTATTCGTGGTCTTTGTTTTTCCATATAAACATGAATTTAAGGACATTTTCTTCCATAGCCGCAAAGAAACTATTTGGGAATTTTGATTGGAAATGCATTAAATTTATACAAGAGTTTCAGTAAATGGACATTTTTACAATGTTAATTTCCCAATCCATGAGCATGGGAGGTTTTTCCATCTTCTGATGTTTTCTTCAAATTTCGTTTCTTTAAAGGTTTAAAGTTTTGGTGAGAGCTTCTTTGGTGACTTTGGTTACGGTTTTTCTTAGGTTATTTTATTTTCTTTTGGGCTATTGTGATTGGGAACGTCTCTTTGAATTCTTTATCCTTTACTTGATCTTGGTGTAAAGAAAGGCTCCATTGGATTTTTTTAAGGTTAATTTTTTTGGTATCCGCCACTCTTTGCTGAAACTCTTAATCCTTCTAGGAGTTTTCTGTGGAGTTTTTAGCATTCCCTTAAGTAAACAATCATTTTATCAGCAAATAGGGATAGCTTTGACTTCCTCTTTTCCAATTAGTTACTTTTAATTTAATTTCTTGTCATATTGCTCTAGCAAGTGTTTCAAGCAACTATATGAAGCGGAGTGGTGATAGGGGGCAGCCTTGCCCGAGTTCCTACCTTTAAAGGGAACTGTTTCTGTCATTCCCGTTTTAGGATGAACTTGGCTGTGGGTTTCCTGTATATGGCCTTTGATTGATATTGAGGATGATCCCTCCAAACCAATTCTTCTGGACTTTAAGCATGAACGGATACTGGATTTTGTCACAGGCTTTTTCAGCACAATTGAGATGATGTGTGGTTTTGTCTTTCATTCCATTTATGTGTTTGATGATGTTTCTGATTTTTGTATTGGTGAACCCATCCCTGCATCTCCTGGTATGAATCCAACTTGGTCGTGATGGATTTGATCTTCTTGATGTGGGTCTGTATGCGATTTGTCAGTATTCCTGTTTAGAATTTTGGCATCTGTGTTCATTTAGGGAGATGTGTCTATAATTCTCCCTTTTGGTTGGATCCCCTTGCCTGGTTTTGGTAATAGCGGGATGCTGGCTTCCTAGAAGAATTTGGGAGAATTCCCTCTGATTGTATCCTTCTAAACAATTTCAGTCCTCAGGGTGTAAGATCTCTTTAAATGTTTATAGAATTCATTATGCCATGGACAAACCGTCTGGGCCTGGGTTTTTTTAGTCAAGAGGTTTTCTTATTACTCTTCAGTTCATTCATGTATTATGGATCTGTTAAATTGTGGATCTCTTCTTGGTTGAGCTTTGGTGATTCCCAAGATTTCAGATATTAATCCATCCATTTCTTCTAGGTTTTTGGTAGAGTATAGGTTTTTGGGTTATTCCCTTATGATTGTCTGATCTTTTCCTGTATGTTGTGATAGTTCCCTTTTCATCATGGATTGTATTTATTTGGAGTTGTTCCTTCTTTCTTTTGGTTAAACTGGGCTAGAGGTCTGTCCGTATCTTGTTTATTTTTCAAAGAACCAACCTTTTGGATTCATTGATGTTTTTTGTATTGTTTTTCTTTGTTTCTATTTCCATTGATTTATGCTCTGATTTTTGTTTATTTCTTCCTGTTCTGTTGCATTTAGGTTCATCTGTTATTGTCTCAAGTGTTTTCAGCTGTAGTGATTAGGTCTTTACTTTGCTCTTCTGTTTTCTAAGTAGGCACAAGGGCTATAGATTTTCCTCTTAGGATTGCTTTAAGGTATCCCATAGGTCTTGTGTTTGTGGTATTGTCATTGTCATTTCAGTTCCACGAATGCTTTTATTTCTTTCTTGATCTCTTCCTTGACCCTATTCATTATTCAAGAGTGTGTTGTTTAGTTCCTCCATGTGTTCTTGTAGGCATGATGGCTTATCCTATTGTTGATATTTAGCTTTCTTGCACTGTGGACTGATCGATTGCACGAAATTATTTCCATCTTTTTGTATTTGTGGAGGTTTCTCTGTGTCCCAGTATATGGGGGCTGATTTTGGAGAATGTTCCATACGGTGCTGAGTAGAAAGTAAAGTAGAAAGTTTTTTCTCTGGTATTAGGGTGGGAATATTCGGTCGAGGGTCTGTGAGGTCTGTTTGTTGTATCATATCATTAATTTCAGATGTCTCTCTGTTTCTTATTTGTCCTGTTGACCTACCCAAAAGACTCAGTGGGGTTATTGAAGTCCCCTACTGTTTGTGTGCTGTGGTTAGTGTGTGACTTGTGGTCCTGGAGAATTTGTCTTTATAAAGTTTGGTGCACCAGCGTTTGGTGCAATATATTCATGATTTTGAACTCTTCATGGTGAAATTGTTCTTTTGATAAAAATGTAATTGGCCTTCTTTGTCTGTTCTGATTTCTTTACTTTACTTTGAAGTCTTATTTGTCTGATATTAAAATAGCAACACCTGCCCTTCTTTGTTTGGTACCATTGCGTGGAATATTTTTTTCCATCCTTTTTTTTTTTTTTTTTTCTTCAAAAAACCAATTTTGGATTCATTGATTTTTTTTGTCTGGCTTTCTTTTGTTTCAGTTTTTGAATCTCTGCTCCTGATTTTTGTTATTCTCTTGTCTGCTGCACGTTTAGGGTTTCATTTGTTGTTATCCTCTCAAAGTATTTTTAAGCTGTATGTTAGATCTTCACTTACGCCTCTTTCTGTTTTGTTCTTTTTTTTTTACTGTGGCACTTAGAGCTTATAATCTTCCCTCTCTTAGGCTCCTTTTTTTTTAAGTGTCCCTAGGTTTCTTTTTGCCGGGTTGTATTATCATTGTCTTATTCAGTTCAGGAAATGTTTTATTTCCTTTTCTTTATTTCTTCACTTGACCCCATTCATTATTGGGAGGTGTTGATTTAGTCTTATGTGTCTTCTTGTAGGTTGTTGGATTTATCTCTGGGTTGATATTGATTATGCACTGTGGTCTGATATCATAGTTTTTTTTTCTTCTTTTTTTTTTGTATTTGTTGAGATTTTTCATGTGTCCCAGTATATGATCTATTTTGGAGAATTGTTTCCTGAGGTGCTAGTAGTAGCAAAGTGGATCTCTGTGGTTTGGTGAAATATCAATAGTTCTGGCTACAACGAGGGTATGACCGTGCATGCGAGATGGATATTTGTGCTATTCACATGTGACATCATGTTCAGTACTGTTGACACTAGCATCGATACGCTGTAATACCATTCATTAATGTCTTCTGTACCCTGAGGGACTTAGTGAGCGATGATATGAACGCAGCCCTACTATAGGCGATGTGTTGGCGATTAATGGGTATTTGAAGGTCCCACTGATAGGTTTTTGTTATTTTCTGTTTCTTATAATAGGTTAGATGAAGAGGTTTGACCAGCTTGTGTAATTTATTCATGATTGTGAGATCTTCATATCAATTGTTCCTTTAATAAGAATGTAATGGCCTGCTTCCTCTTTGATTCTTTTGCGTTGACACCGTCTAATTTTTCGTCGATATCCCTCCACCCCCCCCCCCCCATCCCAGAACAAACAAACCCCTGCCCGCTTTCTTTTGTTGGTACCATTATGGCATTGACCTCCGAGAATAGTTTTCTTCCAGCCCTTCACCTTAAGTTGGTGGACCTGTCACTTGAATCGAGATGGATTTATTGTAGACAAAGCATATGTATGGCGGTTTTGTTTCTATAATCATTCCTCACGTCTATGCATTTGCACTGGGGATTTTTTAGGCCCATTAATATTTAAAGGTATATAATTGAAGATGGATGTTACCTCCTTTCACTTATTATCAACATTTGCGATCATTTACCTGCTGATTTTGCTCCTATTGGTTATGGTTTTTAGTTTTGTTCCTAGGTGCTTAGAGGATTTGCTTGCTCCTCTCTTCTTGCCCCTTTTAATTGATTGTTCAACTATTTGATGAGAGTTGGTTTTCGGGGACTTGTGTATCTGTCCATCTTGTTTATGTCATGGAAGATTTTTTTCTCTATCCTTCAACTATAGTTGACATTTTTGCTGGGTAAATTATTCTGGGTTGGTCATCCATAGTCCTTTAAACGTGAACTGCGTTAACTCCCTGTCTTCAGTGCTTTCATGGTTTGTGCCAAAGGAAGTCAGTTGTAAGGTGATGGGGTTCCCTTGGTCTGTGATGTGTTTTGGGTCTCCCCCTTTGTAGATCCTCAGAGTTTTGTCTTGTTTGGGGTATTAGCATGTTAAAAGTGAGTATGGTGTGGGAGCTTCTTTTAGGATCTTTGCTGGGGTCTTATGGCAGTCATACTAGACTTGGTATGTGATGTGGGGTTTGTCCAGTTTAGTTTGGGGGGACAATTTTTCATCTATTTATTCTGTGGTGAAGATTAAGCAAAGTACATAGTACCTTGGGTATCACTTCTCCTCTTTAGTCCTAATTGGAAGGGTTTGATCTCTTCTAGTGTCCAATTCCTGGTTGTTTCCACCTTTTGTGTATTTTTTAAATTTTTCATAATCTTTCTGTTTTTGTTGCTTGTTTTTCTTTTCGTTTTATTTTTTTTCTTTTTTTTTTTTTGCTTCCTCCATCTACTTTTCGGCCCCACCCCACCCTTTTTCCTTTCCTTGCTTATTGGATGATGTGTTCTAATTCCTTTTGTCGTTCATCCTTGTGTTTCTTTTAGTATTTCCATTTCATTTTTGAGCTTCTCAATCTCCTTCTTGGTGCTCCTTACTTCTTTGTTGGCTCTTTTTCAGTGTTCTACTTTCCTTGGAGTTTTGTTTTTTTTTCTCCCTGCTAGTTCTTTCTGGAGTTTGTCATCTCTTCCTTTAGTTCTCGGTTTTGCATTGTATCCTTGTTGAGTTTTTTCATTCTATCTCTTTAGCTTCTCTGAGTTCTTCTTTTTTTTTTTATTTCTCTCATAGGTCTGCAAATTATTCCTCTAAATAGGTTTCTTGGGTCACCTCCAAGTGGTTCCACATGTAGCTATGCTCGCTATAGGTTTGGTACGAGCCGGTGTGGGATTATCTGTGTATTTCCCATGTTGTTCCCCCTTCTGCGTGACCTTGGCATGTGGGTTTCCCTTTGTAATTCAACATCTCAAATGTCTTTCTCACTATGTTACGCTAGTGGTTTGTTTTCGCTTGCCTCCTTCTGATTGCTTTTTTTTTTTTTCTTTTCTTCCTCCTTTTTTTGGTATTGACTTGTCTAGGTTTTCCAGGCTTTCAATTTTGGTTTGGTATTATGGAAGCATAGTCTCAACTCTTCCTTCCTGTTCTGGTTCTGCAAAAAATCACTGGATAACCTTCACCAATTGCCGTGTGGAACGTCCGTGGTGGGGGGGATTGCCTGACTTACCATGCCCCAGTAGCCTGTCTGGCGTGAACTTCTGATTTCCTGTGCCTTAGGAACCAAGCCCACACAAAAGCCACAGAGGCACCAAACCCAAACCCCCCCGCCAGTCACCGGCTGCAAAGGTGAAGGGTGGCCCCACCCCGACAGCCAACCCCTACAAAAGGGTTCGGAGTTGCAACCCTTTTCCAGCAGCCCAGGAGACAATCTACCCTGAAATCTACCTGTCTGTAGTGACTTCCAGGTTCCTGTGCCTCAGGAGACGGCCCACACCAAGTATTGCTACTTTTTAAATAAGGTAATTTCCTTATAACTATTTTGCTTTTGAAGGGTGGACCGTTCTTGAAACAGATACTATCTGCAATGGCATTTTACATATGGCATGTAGATTAAGGAATGTAAAGGGCGATCTGTGAATAATTTGTCTTGTCTTGAAAAGGTTCTCAAAGGCTGGAGTGATGGTTCAGTCATTATGAGCACTGGCTGCTCTTGAAAAGACACCAGGTTCTGTTCCTAGCACACATATGGCAGCTAACAACCATCAGTAACTCCAGGTCCAGGGCAATCTGATGTCCTCTTCTGGCATTCATGAACACTGCGCCTACATTGTGCTCTTACATACATGCAAAGCACTTATACATAAAATGGAAGGCAATATTTTTTTTAATTTTTATGTTATTTCTGTACTGTGTATCAATTGTACTGTGCATGCCATGCCAGGTCTGTGCACCCGTTCGTGCAAGGCACCGGAGGTCGAAGCAGGGTCCGGTTCCCGGAGCTAGAGTTCTCCCCTGGAATGTGGAGTTTTCACAGACGCGATCTCGCGGCCCCGCCATGTGGGTGCGGGGATCAACTGGGTCCGCTGCAAGATGCGGTCGGCCGCTCTTAACCGCTTAGGCCATTCGCTCCAGCCCGCACTATGGATTTTTGTTAAAGACAGTGGTATTCAACTCTTCATAACCCAGACTGATCTGACTCATGATTAGGTTACAGAGTGGAAGAACTAGGAACATGCGGAGGGAAGCCTTGTTCAAAGTTGAGTGGACACATCTATAACCATTAAAATAATATTTCTCTGTTTGGATTTAGCAAATGGATCTCTCGGGTTCTCTTTCTCTTTACAACAATGCGAAAAATATCCATTTGGCCATGTGAACAGGCAGGGTGCAATCTACAGGCCTCACCTGAAGGGGCATATTTATTTTGAGCTGCATTTTGAAACTGGCCCCCACGCCAAAGAAGAAAAAAAAGACCACATTGGGGTTTTTTTTTTTTTGGTTGTTTTTGAGGACCGGGGGTCTTCCCTTTCGTCTCAAGCTGGTTTCTTCTGGATGGCGCCACCGTGTAGACCAACTGGGTTGGCCTTTGATCTCACAGAGATATCCATCTGCCTATGCCTCCCGATTGCTGGGATAAGGCGCTGAGCCAACCCCTTTCATTTTGTTTGGGCCCGGCCCAGAAAGACCGCTACTACATTTACTTTCCACCTATTTTGGAGGCACACAACCGATCGTCCCCATCTCACCGGGCCCCGCTCCCCCCCCCCCCCTTCCCACAGGTTTGTTGTTTGTCCAGGGCTGGCTTTCTGGGGCCCCACTGGTGCCGTTTTTTCTTGTCACTGTGGTATAGAGAGTTTTTGTTGAGTTTTTGTAATAGGAACAATCGTCAAGTTCGCGTAGGGGGTGGGTGCAGTTCCACTGGGAGGAGCTAGCTGTGTCTGCGCTATGCCGCTTCATATGCCCATCCATGCGAGTAGTCATCTGTTCACGCTCCATTCTCGTTTTGTTCCCGTAAGTTGGACTGTTGAATGTCTATTTTGGCAGTCACTACGACGGTGGGTGCCCTAGTACTCAATGGTCCCTGGGTCCTTCTTCACGATCTCTTTAGAAAGCTACTGCGCGTCAGTGCACGCGCATTATCATTATGTTCTCTATAGACGTCGAGCACCGCTCTGGCGCCGGCTTAGCGGGCCACTTCACTGCTGTCTTTTACCCACGGAGAACAGCCCCACCTTCCCTCAGAGGACTGGAGGATAATCAGCCATTCACAATGTACAACGTGTAGATCTTTTGATAACTATTAAAGGAGCGTCTGCACAACATTGTCACATATTACTTTATGTTGCAGAGTATTATTTTTATTTTTTTATTTTTTTTTTATAATTTTTTTTTATTTTTTTTACGTTCCTTTACATTTAATTCTCATTCTAAACAGTTTACCATATGGAGAGATTTTTGGAGTTCTAAAGTTTTCATTTTTTGACAACAAGCAGATCTTCTGATGAGTTATCAGGATCTCAGGGTAGGACTCGCTATGTGTACCAGAACAGACATCCAGATTACAGAATCCTGGTCGCAAAGTAAGACCAGGTCATGTTGTGCTTTATAGACTGATTATAGTATTTGTTGTAAGTATTCTATTCACAGTTATAGACAGTGTTTTTTTTATGTTATTTTGTTTTTAATTTTTTTTACATATGTTTTTCGCACAGTTCTTTCTGCTGTCACATATCTTCTTTATTCAATGATTAACGTCTTTCATTATGTATCAGCATTTTGCTAACCACAACGTACCGAAAAGCTGTTCTTATACGTTCTTTAGGTAATGGTTTCCTTGTCCTAGCCACTCTCACCCCCCTCCATGCACGAAATTGATAATATGTAATTTTTTTTCCCCCCACCCCAGGAACTTTTGAAACTATCACCCACTGAAACGGTACACCATGTTCTGTTACCAACGCCCTAGTTTTAGCGGTGGTGGTTTTTTTTATTTGTGTTCCACCACCCCCTCTTCCTTCTGTTTCATGATTTTTTGCAATATATGCGTGACCAGTGACCGTAATATAACTGTCTCCAATTTTCTTAAATACTTTTCTTAATTGTTACCATATTAGTTGCTTCTTACAATAACTTCACAACTATGTAGCTGTTATCTTAATTCAGCTCTATCATTTTCCTATTACAAAACTCAAACTCTATACACATTTAACAATAAACTTCCCATTCCCCAGAATCCCAGCCCTTTCCACAACCCTTTAATTTTTTTTGTCTTTCTTATTGTGACCTATCTTGTGTGCCTCAAATATGTGGAATTATTTAGTATCTGTCTTTCTGGCGGGCATGGTGGCCATGCCTTTACTCCCAGCACTCGGGAGGCATAGGCAGCTGGATCTTTGTGAGTTCAAGGCCAGATTGGTCTACACGGTGAGCTCAAGACCCAGCTGAGACTAAAGGGAGACCCTGTCTCAAAAACACCAAAAAACCAATGTGTCTTTCTTTGGCTGGCCAGTTTCATGCAGCAAAATGCCCTCAGGTGAATGCTGTCAGAATTTCCTTCTTTTCATGGCCAAATGATATTCCATTGTCTAAAGAGACCGCCTTCGGCCTATCCATATGTCTATGAATACCTGTGCTGATATTATGAATTATGCTGTAATAGGCCTGACACACAGATATCACTTCAAGATTATGTTTTCAGTTATATCCAGAAATAGAGTTGCTCCTTTATCTTTAGTTTTTTGAGGAACCACCATACCATCTTCATACCATTTTCCAGAACAGCTTACAATTTGTATTCCCATCAACATTGTAAAAAGATTTTAACTTCTCTACAGCCTAGTCAACACTTGTATTATTTTCTATTGTTGTTTTCATTACTGAAATACTTATGAAGATAAGGTGGGTTTTCATAGTAGTTTTGACTTGCATTTCTTCATGACTGATGATGTAAACCTTTTTCACATTGCTTACTATTCTATTTGTGTGTCTTCTTGGGGTAAATTATCTGTCCAAGGCTTTGCCTAATTTTTTATTGTTGTTTTTGTGTATTTCAGACATCATTTTCCTAATCAGTCAGGCATATTCCCCTTCCCCCCCACTCCCAGATCACGCATTCTGCCATCAACTGTGACTGGCATCTTTCTCTCCGTCTTTTTTTATTAAAAAAGGAATTCACATTTTCCTCCATTCATTTTATGTACTCTAAAATATGGCTACATTACTCTCCACCCATATACAGTAATTACAGAGTCTGAAAAATAATTGGTGGGTAAATTCTAGAGCCCATTGAGAGATTCCCTTCTAACAACATAGGTGCTTTCAGAAAAAAGAAATATGACAATAATGTCATTCAGTTTGCCTTCATCTGGGGGATTTGGTGTTAGCATCCACAAATGAGGGAAACCATTCTCCGTTTGTCTTTCTGGACTGTACTTCACTCAGCATAATGGGTTTAGAGCAAGGTTTCCTTAATGCCATTGTGTAGATGTACCACAATTTTTGTCATCCACTCATCTGTTGAGGGCATTTTGGGTTGGTTCCAGCTCATGCAATAAACATGGATGGCATGTATCTTTGCAGAAGGATGAGTTTTGAGGAGTATATACCCAGGAGTGGTATGATTGGGTCGTTGGTAGGTTCATTCCGAGTCTTTTTAAGGTTCTCCACACTGCTTTCCCATATTGGTTGTACAAGTTTACATTCCCACCAGCAATGGATGAGTGTTCCCCTTTCCACACAACCTCTCTCCAGCATCTGTTGTCTTTTGTTTCTTGTCTTAGCTAGCTGTTTTGGAGTGAGATGTATCTGAGAGTGGTTTTTGAATTGGGTTGTTTTTCTGCTTGATAGGGTTTAAAATTTATTATTTTATTTTATGTGTATGAGTATATTTGTCTGCAGTATGGAGCTACACCCATGTTGTGCAATGCCTGTAGGAGGTCAGAAGAGGGTTTGTCAGGTCCCCTAGAACTGGAGCTGGGAACAAAACCTAGGTCCCCCCTCTGCAAGAGCAGAGTCTCTTAACCACTGAGCCATCTCTCCCAACCGTTGATGGATTTTAAGAGTTCTCTACATATTCTGGATATTGAACCCTTGTCAGATGGTATGACTCTGGTTACATTTTTCTCCCATTCTATGGTTTGACATTTTACTCTACTAGCTTTCACCTTTCATTTTTTAATTTGCATGAAGTTTAATTTGTCTCTTTTCTTTTGTTACCTACACTTTCCAAGTCACAGTCAAGTCACACTGCCAAATCTAAGATTATGAACCTTTGGTTCTGATTTTTCCTTTAAGAGTTTTAAATTTAATGGAGTATATAGTTTTTAATACTGTATGATTGTTCTGGATCTTTTTCTTTGTCTTGTTGTTGATGTTTCCTCTTTTATCAGAATACTATTGATTTGGAAGTTATTCTTCTTTTTTTGGCTAAACTGGGCTCTAGAGTTCTATTTGTTTATTCTTTTCAAAGAACCAGCTTTTTGGATTCATCTGATTCTATGTATTGCTTTTCTTTGTTCTATTTCATTGATTTCTTGCTCTGATTTTTGTGATTACTTCCTGTCTTTTGGGTTTTAGTGATAATTTGTTAGTGTTCTCCAGGTTTAGCTGCAGTTAGATCATTGTATGTTCCATTTCTGTTTTTTTTTTTTTTTATGTGGGCATTTAGGCTATAAATTTCCCTATCAAGACTGCTTTTTAAAGTAATCCCACAAGTTTGTTGTGTTGTATTGTCTTTTTGTTCAGTTCCATGAATACTTTTATTTCACTCTTTATTTCTTCCCTGACCCATTCCATTTTTCAGGAATGTGTTGTTTAGTTCCATGTGTTCTGTAGCTAAGGGCTTATTCTGGTGTTCATATTGAGCTTTATTGCATTGTGGTCTGAAGAATGCATGGAATAATTTCAATCATTTGTGTTTGTTGAGATTTCTTTAGTGTCCCAGTATGTGGTCAGTTTTGGAGAATGTCCATTGAGATGCTGAGTAGAAAGTATATCTCTGGTGTTTGGGTGAAATATTCTATAGATGTCTGACGGTCCATTTGGTTGTATTGTATTTTCAGTTCTGATGTCTCTCTGTTATTTTTTGTTCAGTTGATCTATCCAAGGGGCTCATGGGGGTGTTGAAGTCTCCCCACTATTAGCTTGTGTGTGGGATCAATCTGTGTCTTGAGGTCCTGCAGAGTAGTGTTTATATAATTAGTGTGCACCAGAGATTGGTGCAAATACATTTGAGATTGAGAAGTCTTCCATAGTTAGTTGTTCCTTTGACAACGATGTATGTAATTGGCCCTCTTTGTCTCTTCTGATTAGTTTTCCTTTGAGGTCTATTTTGTCTGATATTAGAATAGCCACTCCAGCTTGTTTCTTGGTACCATTCGCTTGGAATATATTTTTCCATCCTTTCACCCTAAGGTGGTATTGTCTGTCTGAGGGTGAGATGGGTTTCTTGTAGACAGCTATATGAAGGATTCGTTTTCCTAACCATTCTCCTCGTCTATGTCTTTTGATTGGAGAGTTAAAAAAAAACCATAGTATTTAAGGTTATTATTGAGAGATATGTTGTTGCTTCTTTTTACTTATTTTTTTGTTTTGATTTTTTTCCCTTTCTTGGTTCCTGGCTTGTATTACTCTGTTGTGCTTTGTTGATTTCTTAATTCTTGTAATTGCTGAGGGATAATTGCTCCTTTCCTCTGTTCTTTGGATTGCTTCAAGAGATTTTCTGAATGTTGATTCTTAGACATGTATTTTTTCATGTTGTTCATGTCGTGAACGATTTTTCTTTCTCCTTGTTCAACATCACTAATCATTAAGGAAATGCAAATCAAAACCACTTTAAGATATCATCTTACTCCAATAAGACTGGCTAGGATCAAGAAAACAAATGATACCAAGTGCTGGAGAGGTTGTGGGGAAAGGGGAACACTCATCCACTGCTGGTGGGAATGTAAACTGGTACAGCCACTATGGAAAGCAGTGTGGAGAACGCTTGGAAGACTTGGAATGAACTTGCCACCCAACCCAGCCATACCACTCCTGGGCATGTACTCTCAGGACTCACCTCACCACAGAGATACATGCATGGCCATGTTTATTTCAGCTCTCTTCACAATAGCAAGGAGCTGGAACCAACCCAAATGCCCCTCAACTGATGAGTGGATAGAGAAAATGTGGTACATCTACACAATGGAGTACTATGCAGCAGTAAAGAAAGATGACATCATGAGCTTTGCAGGAAAATGGCTGGAGCTCCAAGACATCAGGCTGAGTGAAGTAACACAGTCCCAGAAAAACAAACGACAAATGGTATCCCTCATCTGTGGATGCTAGTGCCAATTACCTAATTGTAAGTATTTCTTGTGCATGGCCCCTTGAGCTTCTGTACAAAGCAGTTGGGAGTGATGCATATTGGAAACAACAACAACAACAACAATAACAACAACAACAGAAAGGACTGCATCGAAGAACTGACTGAAATAGTGAACTTCTGCTCAAAACAGTTAACTTCCTCATGGAGAATATTGAGAAAGACTGAGAACGAGAGGAAAAATCATGTTTGGCAGAATGCATGAGCTCTGTTGGCGTGGGGGAATGGGGGGGGGAAACGGGTCTAAATTTGATAAAAGATTAAAAATAAATTTATGTGAAAAAAAAGTTGGTTCTTTGAGAGAATAACAAGATAGACAGACCTCTAGCCCTGTTAACCAAAAGAAAGAAGGAACAACTCCAAATCAATAGAATCTGTGATGAAAGGCGAAAATCACAACAGACAATGAAAAGATCCAAACAATCATAAGGGAATACTTCAAAAACCTATACTCTACGAAGTTTGAAAACCTAGAAGAAATGGATGAATATCTGAAATCCTGGGAATCACCAACGCTCAACCAAGAAGAGATCAACAGCCTAAATAAACCAATAATACAGGAAGAAATTGAAGATGTAAGAAGTAGTCTCCCAACCAAAAAATGCCCAGGCCCAGGTGGTTTCAGGGCAGAATTCTATAAAATATTTCAAAAAGACTTACAAGCATTACTACTCAAGTTGTTTAGAAGGATACAAATGGAGGGAGTTCTCCCAGATTCCCTCTATGGAGCCAGCATCACGCTATTACTAAAACCAGGTAAAGGTAGAACCAAAAGGGAGAACTACAGACCCATCTCCCTAATGAACACAGATGCCAAAATTCTAAACAGGATACTGGCAAATCACATACAGACCCACATCAAGAAGATCATCCATAATGACCAAGTTGGATTCATACCAGAGATGCAGGGATGGATCATCATACAAAAATCAATAAATATCATCAAGCATATAAATGGACTGAAAGACAAAAACCACACCATCATCTCAATTGACACGAAGAAAGCCTTTGACAAAATCCAGCATCCTGTCATGTTTAAAGTCCTAGAGGGAATTGGACTGGAGGGATCATTTCTCAATGTAATCAAAGCCATATATAGGAAACCCACAGCCAATATCATCCTAAATGGGGAAATGATAGAAGCATTTGCCTTAAAGGTAGGAACTTGGCAAGGCTGCCCCTGTCACCACTCCTTTTCAATATAGTGCTTGAAACGCTTGCTAGGGCAATAAGGCAAGAAAAGGAAATTAAAGGAGGTCTAATTGGCAAAGAGGAAGTCAAGCTATCCGTTTTTGCTGATGATATGATTGTCTACCTAAGGGATGCTAAGAACTCCACCAGAAAACTCCTAGAAACAATTAAGAGTTTCAGTAAAATGTCAGGACACAAAATAAATCTAGAAAAATCAGTAGACTTTCTTTACACCAATAACAAGCAACTGAACAAGGAGACCTTCCCACTCACAATAGCCTCAAAAACAATAAAATACCTAGGAACAAACCTAACCAAAGACACCAACAAAAATTTTAAACCCCTGAAGGAGGAAATTGAGGAAGACATCAGAAGATGGACAAACCTCCCATGCTCATGGATTGGGAAAAATAAATATAGTAAAAATGTCCATTCTACCCAAACTCCTGTACAGATGTAATGCAATCCCAATCAAAATCCCTAAGCGCTTCTTCACAGGCTTGGAAAAAAATCCTCAATTTCATTTGGAAAATCAAAAGACCCTGAATAGCCAAAGCAACCCTGAGTGAAAAGAGCAATACAGGGGGGATCGTTATACCAGACATCAAACTATACTACAGGGTTATAGTCATAAAAACAGCTTGGTACTGGCACAAAAACAGACCAGTTGACCAATGGAATAAAACTGAAGATCCAAAACTGAACACATACAATTTCAGCCACCTCATATTTGACAAGGGGGTCAAGAAGACACAATGGAGGAAAGACAACATCTTCATAAGTGGTGTTGGCAAAACTGGATCACGACCTGTAGAAGAATGAAATTAAACCCCTACCTCTCGCCCTGTACAAAAGTCAGTTCCAGATGGATCAAAGACCTCAACGTGAAACCCCAAACTCTGGAGGTGATAGAAGAGAAACTTGGCAGCAGACTGCAAGACACAGGTGTAGGAAAAGACTTCCTAAATCAGACAGCAGCTGCACAAGAAATAAGATCGACAATTGACAAATTGTCAACCTCATGAAACTCAAAAGCTTCTGTACATCAAAAGAAACAATAAAGGAAGTGAAGAGAAAACCCACACAGTGGGAGGAAACCTTCACTGCAGA
>VZQC01008945.1:1230021-1264956 GCA_009823505.1 Rhizomys pruinosus
CCCCCCCCCCCCCCAGCTAGATGGTGGGACCCATGGGCTGTGTGTGTTTGGGCACAACTGCTTGCAAATTGGTTTTACATGAAAGATGCTTGTACTCATAAATTAATACTTATTGTTAAAAAAAGAAAAAAAATAAAGAAGTAATAAGAAAATGTAGCAATACTTGTCGGTGGTGGTGGCTCCCACTGGTAGGATTTGCTGAAGGAGGCAGAGGCAGGAGGATCTGGAGCTCGAGGCCAGCCTGGGCTACACAGTAAAAAGAAAAAAAAAGGAGCATACTTATTTCTACGGTCCCCGAATTTCAAGTGCTTTCTCAGTTCCCCTAGCAGTTCCAGTGAATATACATACCAGAGAACTCTCCACACAGGTACACAAGGTAGTCTTGTTCCAGGGGTTCACAATATGCTATTTGGGATAGTGGGAGTTAGTCAGTCAGCTGCCTTTCTTTAGGAAGCAGGCAAGGGAAATGTGGTGGAGGTATGTTCTGGGTATATGCAATGATTGAAAGACTATCAGTTATCCAGCGCTGTGCAACAAAGCACATCAAATTCAGCTCCTTGAATCAACAAACATTTATTATGTCAGCATCAATGGGGTCAGGAGCCAGCACGACTTAGCTGAGTCTCTGGCTCAGGGTCTCTCACAACGCTGCACTCAAGTTTTGGCAAGAGCCGTGCTCATCTCAAATCTCAACCAGCCTAAGGGAGGATTTGCTTCCAAGCTCACCCACAAGGCTGTTGGCATGGTTTAGTTCCTTCCTGCATTGGACAGAAGGCCTTAGTTCCTTGTGGGCTGGTCGCTAGAGGCCTCTCTCCAGTCTTTGGTATTCAGTTTTCCATAGGGCAGCTTGTAAATGTTCAGCTGGCTTCTGTCAGAGTGAAGCAACAAGAAAAAAAGACAAGGTTTTGTGATCTAACCAAAAAGGGACACACCATCCCTTTTGCTGTTTTCTGTTCATCAGGAGCAAGTCCCTTTGACACCCAGAGAGCTTATTCAAAGTGCAGACTTTGAATGAGGGAGTTCTGACTCTCAGTGTACCTGAGCTGGGCCAGGACTCTGTGTTTCAAATAGCAAGGCCAGGTGACTACACAAGAGCATGAACACTAGAGGTGGCCGTCACCAGACAGCCATCCGTGGAGCTGCCTACCCTAAGGCGCAACAAAATAAGGGACCACACAGCAGTAAATACAATATTCAACAGAAGCGAATAAGCTTTGCATGAGGGCTGCAGCCAAATGCAATCTGTTTAAATTAAAATACACAGGAGAAAAATGGTATTTACTTTGCAATGATACAAATCAATTCAAGAGTATATAACAATCACCCCGTAATGTTTGTCTTCTGGGAGCAGCATGTGGAGGAACTGAGAACAAATTACTATGTAAATCCAGAGTGAGGGATTGCAGACACAGATTAAAATTGTGGAGTGTGAACTCAGGACCAAGTTGAACTCTCTGCCTATGAGGTCCAAAAGAAAGGGAAGGTAAAGTAAGACCAACATGGTGGGTCTTCCATATATTAAACCCCCACAGAAGGCATTTTTACTTTTACATATTCATGTATGTGGCAGCTTCCCAGCTTCTGTTATGATGGTTTAAAGTTACCTCAAAGAGTCAGAAGCTTTTGTTAAGCAAAAGTAGCCTCTGTCAGGGTGCTATACCATTGAGATTATAAGAGTGTTCTAAATGTTAGGTATGCATAAGGGGCAGCCCCAGGGTGATCAACTGCCCCAGTGTGCTGGATAGCTTTAGTGTCAACTTGACACACCTGGGTTGAGGGAGCCTCAATTGGGGAATTTGCTCCATTGGATTGGCCTGTGGCCACATCTGTGGTGTATTGTCTTGATTGTTGAGCAGTGACAGTATAAGAAGGCAGGCTGGGCATGAGCCATGAGCAAGCCAGTAGAGAGCAAGCCAGTGGACAGCAGTCCTCCATGGCCTCCAGGTTCCTGCCCTGAGTTCCTGCCTTGGGCTTCCTAAGTGATGAAATGTGACCCAGGAGATGTAAGCTGAATAAACCCTTTCCTCCCCAAGTTGGTGTCCGTCAGAGTGCTTTGTCACAGCAGTGGAAGACAAACTAGAACACCCAGGATAGAAGAGCTTCCCATATGATAACAGTTGGTCACCTTGACACCCAGAGAACTTATTCAAAGCGCAGACTGGCTACTTTCACAGGGAGTTCTGACTCGGTGTACCTGGGCTGGGGCAGGACTCTGTGTTTCAAATAGCATTTGAAGCCTCTCTAGGAGGGACTGGGAAGAAAGTTCAGTTGATAAGGTGTCAGGGATGAAGATTGGAGTTCAATACTCAGAACCCACATCCAAAAATCTGGGCATCATGGTACATGCTTATAATCCAGGACTGGGGAGGCAGATAAAGAAGGATCTTTGGAGCTGGCTGGCCAACCAGCCTAACCTACTTGGAAAACTCAGGGCAGTGAAAGACTCTCTGAAGTACAGCTAGATGGATGGAGTCTGGGCAAATATACATGAGGTTGTCCTCTGATTTCCACATCAACCACACATGTAAGCTTGCCCATACATGAACATGCATACACATATACATACACAGAAAGAGAGACAGAGAGAGATACACAGAGAGAGACAGAGAGGGGCCTTACTGATATCGAAGCATGAACCAAACTTTGAGAAACTCTCCCAAGGAAGGAGAGCTTTGACAAGCAGTACTATGAGCACCAAGCACAGCAGGCATTCTCAAGTGTGTGATCACAGTGTGACTTGGCCACCTCAGGCAGTATCACCATTACCTGTGGTTAATCCTACTGCTCAAGTTCACAGTTCACTGACTAGAATTTATCTACCTCATAAGATAGACCTCAAATCCAAGAGGCAGGGTTCAGGAAGGGGTCAGGACAGGAGTTGGGGGTGGGCTGAGATTTCTCTGACTGGCTGTTACAAGAAACCACACCCCGTGACTGGATTAGGCACCCACAGAAGTCTCTTACCCCACAAGGTGATTGGTGATCTAAAGAATGTGATAATAAGATCAAGGTGAGAAGCTCTAGGCCTTCAGGAAGTAGCCTGCCTAAAAAACGTAATCTCTGTAAAATATCTTCCATATTTGGACAACAGAAATGGTTATGCAAGTATACTGATAGGAGGAAACAGTGATGAGGTAATGGAAAATGCCCCAGGGCAGACAACTGGAGGTAAGCAGGGAGGATGGAGGTCAGGGGGAGTGATCTGGAGTAGCTACAGGTGCAGGAGCCAGCTCTGTCCCCATGAGGAAGGGTGTGTTGTCAAAAGCCCCTGGTGATCAATCAATACATTTGTTCTATTGTTATAGTCACTGATTAACGTTTTGATCCCCCTTTATTGTTCTTTTTCCAATGTAGGCTAAGTAACTTCTATGCAATGGGTATTGTGTTAGGATATGTTCTCATCTGTATTCAATTTTAATTATTTTGTGGAGTTTGGAGAGTTATCAGGATAAACTCTGACTATCAGAAGATTAATAGAAATAAAGTAGGCTGGTGGGTTCAGTAAAGAAGCCATGGGTAATGGAAAGCCCTATCATGGTTTTAGATTCATCATGTCTCTGAGACAAGATCCAGGTACAGGTAGTCTCTTTGGGAGGTGATCCTGGGAGAAACACTTAGGAGAGTGAGAATAACCTGAAGAAGGCAGAGAGGCTGATAAAAGGGGGCCAAACAAGCCAGTCACCAGGGGATGGCTGGTGTTAGAGCCTCTGGGTGACTCTGGGAGATGACAGCAAGTTCACTGTTCATACTGTGGAATGTTCTCACAAACCAGGTGGATTCGCCGAGGAACTGTCCATCTGCCATCGGTTGAAGGTTGCTTCTTGGGAGATTATGTCTCAGGCATTTCTGTCTGTCTGTCCTATATGAGAAATGATCATATTCTTGTGACTACATAGAGTTAGAAATGTTTTCCATAAACATCTTTGAGAATGAATTCTGAGGGGATGTGGGTCGGCTGTCAACAGCATCTGCCACAGTTGTTCAAATGTGCTGCATGCCTGAGTGTTTTAGGCACCAGAGTCATTGTAAATTATCTTATTTATTTATTATCTGATGAATAGTCTCCATTTTCTATGCCAGGAGGTGGATGTGGAGTGAAAAATGATTTGCCTATGATCTCATAGGTAGGTAATGGTGGAGTGTGGGTTTGAACCTAAAAAGTTGGGTTTTATAGTCCAAGCTTTTGGCCACTATACTGTCTCCTAGTTTATAACCAGCTGAGGGAATAGAAATAAATCTTAATATGTAGATATAAAGTACCATGAGGCCTTTATTCGGTTTGGGATTCAGTGGTGGTACACAGGGCAGGCAAGTGGTAGAGTTCAAGAAGGAAGGAGGTTCATGAGCTGCGGAGGTGACTCAGTGGGGGAAGTACTTGCTGTACAGGCATGAGAACCTGAGTCCATGTCCCCACCACCCACCTAGGAGCCAGGCGGCCACATCTGTAACCCCGGTGCTAGTGGGGAGAAGAGAGGTAGACCATCAGGCTCAACAGCCAATCTGGCAGAAATTGGTTCAGCAAGAGACCCTGTCTCAAAAAATAAGGTCAGAAGTGAAAGAATAAATCCCCCTGATGTCAACCTCTAGTCTCCACACATGCATATATGGGCAAGCAATGCCCCCCCCCAATGTGTATACATACATACATGTACATTCAAGAAGAAAATAAAGCTCTAGGGCTGGGATAGACATTACAAAGAGTTTAAGACAGGCAACATTGGGCAGCACTTAGAATGCCACTTCAAGGATTCGATACCCAGACAGCTGGGCAATAAGAATTACTCAGGTTTTCTGAGTAGAAAGTAATGTAAGGGTTGGGTTGACCAACACTAGAGCATAATTCATAAGATAAAATATTGTACATGGAGTAACATTAAACAAGAAGCAATAAACTTTCTGAATCAATCAAAGAAGGGACAGAAAGGCAGTAGGAGGCATGGTAAGAGCTCAGATGTTTGACGACACCTGTCTGAGTCCCAAAGTCAGCCTGGGCATGGTGGGATAGGAGAAGAGAGCTTTTCTGACTGAGGACATGATGAGGTCAAGGGCATAGTCAGATCAGGAAGTCTAGATTAAGATACCAGGATGGTTAAAGGAATACAGGATGGTAGCAAAAAGGACCAAGTTGCCTAACTTGGCCTCTGGCACTGTCAGAATTTCCAATTCCACTTTAAGTGGTCCCACCTTAAATATCGTTTCATCTGCGCAATCATGGTTGTCGGATTCCAAGTGAGAGGGCACGATGTCATTGGGCGATGGTCACATTGCTGAAAAGCCTGCTGATGATACTTAAATTGATTGCTGAGTTGACACATCATCTTTCTAGAAAGAGAATGTTCTTTTTTCTAGTTATTCTTTCTACTCTGGAATTCCAAGTCCATACCTTCCTGGAGTCTATACTTACCTCCCCTTTCAATAGTACATTAAAACTCTCAACAATGTTTTTGTTGTTGTTTTTTGTTTGTTTATTTTTTGTTTTGCTGACAACTTTCACATTTTAGTATCTCCAGAAATAATTTTTCCCCTTGAACATGATTTCTAACCGTATCTAAACATTGTTTATTCACAACTTGGTCTTCAATTCAGCAAGATTCAGTACTTGGAATTGTCTTTGATGCCTTCTTTTCAATGTAAAACTGCTACTGTGTGTCAAAACCATGTTGATTATGGACTGAGGTAATGTCCCTTGACATTGGTAGTACTGTCTTTATGCTATTGTATGCAAAGTACAGCCTAGTATAATACAATAGTGTATAGTAGAGTCAAAATTACAACCCACTTGCTTTACAATGATTGCTCTTGGTCTTTTTCAGCAGACTAGTTGCTTCTGGCCTCGCAAAGACTGTGACTAAACTCATCTGATAATCTTTTGCACAGTACCTACTACCTCGGTGAATGAAGCAAGCTGCGGAGGCCTCTGAAGTTGCCTGTTACTGTTAAACCAGAACTCTCTGTAGCTTGATTTCTCAAAGGAGCACAGCAGAGTCTAGCCCCCTTCCCACCCAGTCTCTCCTCAATGCATGGTCTGTGTCCTTGAGCACTTCAGTGAAGCGGGTTGGGAGGAGGGTTCAGATAATGTCTTTATTCTTTCCCAGACACCCTCCTCCCAGCCTCAGCTCCAAATCCATTTATCTCCTCCACAAAGTGCTTATTGACAGACAACTTGAGTGCTCAGACTGTGCCAGCCGATGACAGGCCTCTCCAAACAGAGCAGTCACGCCTCCCCTCTTCTCCCCAGGCTGAATCCAGAGCAGCCGTGATTCTGCCTCAATCTCCAAGATTAGCTCCGGGACCCCGCCCCATCCCACCACCAATTGCTTTCTTGGGTCACTGATTTTTTCAGAGAGAAAAATGCCTGCAACGGAGGCATGAAATAGCACTGCCCGGACTCAAGAAGATGTCTGCAAGATCATTCAGCCAAAAAGTAATTTTATCAGGACTCCCAGACAATAGCCACCTCCATTTCCACCACCCACGTCTGCAAACATTCTTTATTATGCACTCTGTTTTTAGAACCCTGATGCTGAGTCTTCTTTTGTTAGGCTTAGAAGAGTGTGTGCTTACAGGTACTCAACAAAGAAAGTCCATCAAAGATAAAACTGGAGAGTCAGGGTCCTGAACATGCTTTAGAGCCGAGTGTCTGATTTTATGCAGGCTGCAAGCTCATTTTTCCTGGGGCCATTTCTTCTTTAATTAGGCCCTACCTAAATGATCTAGTCTGGTCAAAGTTCATTCAGACTGCAGCTGGCCACTGAGATCCAACTTCATGTTCCCTTCCATCTTCCCATCAAGCAGAATACTCATTCATTCTAACACTGAGCAGGGCTCATTGAGAAGAAATATTTGTGGGAATGTAAATTAGTACAAGCATGTACTAATTAGACAGCATGTAGAGTACTCAAAAATCTAAAAACAGAAGTACTATATGTGCCACTGATCCCATTTATAGTTATGTTTCTGAAGGAACTAAACTAGTATGCACACAAAGTATATATTTATACTCTCATGTTCATTACAGAGTTAGCTCTGTCTGTGAGCTCCACTGTCAGTGTAAGGGTTCATCCACAGAGAAGTAAAGAAAACATGGTCTATATGTGCAGTGGAAAACCAGGGAAGGGGTCCTGACATTTGTGCTAACAGGAATCTGGAGGTCAATGTTAACTAGAGTAAGCCTAGCAAAGACATGGTTTCTTATGTGGGAGATCTTTCAAAGATGAATTCACAGAAGCAGTGTAGAATGGGGGTTACCTGGAGCTGGAGTGGAGGGTATGGTGGAGTTCTGGGACTGAGAAGATGTTGGTCAAATAAGACAAAGCTTCAGTTGAATGGATGAATGAATGCATTCAAGAACTCCATTATGCAAAGTGGGGACTTGTTAGGAGCATAGTTAGCATGTAGAAGTTGTGTGAATTAGAATAGTTAGGATTGAACTAACAGAAGATAACGTGTGAAATGCTGTAATCTTAAAGAAATTAGCAAACGTTAAACTTAGCTGGCAAGAGGCCTGCTCCAGCTCAGGGTTGCTTTAGAGACAAGCATTCAGCACCAGGCCAGAGAGGGGCTCAACAGAGCCCAAAAGACGGACTGTACTCAGTTGATTAGGTGGCCAGAAGCAGCATGGACACAAGGACCTGATAATCAGTCCTGAGTCCCCCGTCTTGACTGAGGCATGACCCTAGACAGGAAAGATAACCACGTGCTATGTAGGGGGGACCCTAGGCACAAGCCTGAGATCAGCACCTGAGGCCCAGCACCCCACACACCCAGCTGTGGCCTCTTCAAGCTGGGAAGTGCAGAATGACTTTGCTCTCACTCCCCCTCGGTGGACCTGCTGAGAGGTGCTACTTGGAACCTCTCAGCTTAGAACACCAGACAGGCTGCCTGACACCAGTTTGCCTGAAGTGCATGCTGACCCTGCTGGCCACTGACCTTGCTGGCCACTGCTGCTGCCAGGACCAACCTGCCTGAGCTGCCACAGCCCTGATCCTAGAGAGATCCACTTTAGCCAATCAACCTGCTTCTTGGAACTGCCTAGAGCGGCCCTCCTCGGTCTCTTCCAAGAGGCTAAGAGAATGCCTTATAGGTGAGTGGCCCTGGGGAGAGAGGCTAGGACAGGACAGAATTAGAATTATAGAACTAACCTGTGTGAGAATTAATAAAATTAGATTCTATTATAACATCTGTGTCCTGGATCCCTTTGGACTTAGCCCAGGCTAGTCCATGCTCATGGCAGGACTATAGTTAATAGCAATTTATTTTATTCTTGAAAATTTCTAAGACAGAAGACTTTAAGTATCTTTGCCAAACAGAAGAAAGCATGTAGGATAATGCATGTTTTAATAGATTCATCAAACATGGCTTTCTCACAGTGGGCAAGCCTAGGAATCAGGTTTTAGTCTCTAGACTTGGAAAACGTGACTCTGAAAAATGATATCCCTAACTAGATTCCTCATCAGTATAACCTAGGTCTTACCAAATCCTGTACAAGACCTTATGTTTCCAGTAATGTTGTTATTTGGCTCATAAGTTTAATCTTCAAATGAATGAATGAATGAATGAATGAATAGCTCCTGTTTGTATTTTACCAGATAAAGCAGTTTGCTGATTCTAGCACATTCTTTGTCCCAATGTATTCTGTTCATAATGTGCATGGACACTATTTTGTTGGTCTCATCCTATGGGTTGTATTATATACACACACACACACACACACACATATATATATATATGTGTGTGTGTGTGTGTGTGTGTGTCTATTGGGGGCTGGAGAGATGGTTCAGTGGTTAAGCGCATTGGCTGCTCTTGCAGAGGACCCACAGTTTGGTTCCCAGCACCCACATACAGGCTAATAACAGTCTTTAACTTCATTTCCAGGAGATCCAACTCCTTCCTTTGGCCTCCACCTCCACAGGCACTACATGACACAGGTGCACTTACACAAAGGCAAGCAATACACTCATACACATCAAATAAAAATAAACTCCCAATCAAAAAAATATATTTTATGTATATGAATGTTTTGCTTGCCTGTGTGTAAGTGCATCCTTGTCATGTGATGCCTGTGGAGGCCAGAAAAGAGTGTTGGATCACCTGGAACTGGAATTAAAGACGGTTGTTAGCTGGCATGTGGGTGCTGGGAACCGAACTCTGGGTCCTCTGCAAGAGCAGCCAGTGCTCTTAACCACAGAGCCTTTGCTTCAGCTCTGGCTGTACTTCTAACACCTGATGATCTGCATAGGAGGTCCTTGGGCTTGAGATACTTTTCTCAGAGCATTTCCTTTGCTTTTTTCCCCCTTGATTGGCAGCATCTCAGATTTACCTAATACAGATGACATCGATGACACATAAATACCCGAGAGGCCTTTTGTTTCCCTCCTTTCTCAGGACACAAGTTCTCTCAGACAACTAAATTCTCTCCTTCTCCCGGAAATGATTTCTTTACCATCACCAGTCTCAAAAGTGATGTTCAGTCACAATAGATTTTGTTCCCATGCCTGGTCTCTAAGGGTTTTTTTTAATCTCATTAATTAATACATATTTTTCGAATGGTAAATATAAGCATGTCTCTGACTTTGAGTTTCTTGGGAATAAACAAGTATACACATAGTTTATAGGTAGAGGGGCATGCACGAGTAGATATGACCATTACGGTAGGATTGTATACACACAGATCAATGAACTCTACCCATCCTAAAGTATAAAGCTGCAATATGCTTTCCTCTTCTACTCCTTGGCTTTCTGTCTCCTTGTTTCAGAGCATAAGCTCTGCTTTCCTCCTCTCTTGCTCACATTCACTGCTCCCTTCTTTCCCAGTCCTCCAGTTCATTGCTCTTTAAACCTGTTTTATCTGGATGCTTTCATAGAATTGCTGTGGTACTCTGAATGTAGAGACCCAGCCTCCAGGCTAAGCTCTAGTGTGCCTTTTAGTTACTAAGGATATAAATCCTCTGTTCAGTCCTCACTCAGGAATGATTTAAATTGGGCAGATTGAGAATCCATCTATTTCTTTAAAGCCCAGCCCATGAGTAGCTGTTTTAACACAATGCAAGAGTTTAAGGCATTAAGCACATACCTGCAAGCCCTCTTCAGTTCTTCATTTCTTCCTTCTGGGAGTACTTTCCAGTAGGCGGGGCAGTGGGGAAAGAGCCCAGAGTAAGAAGCTGATTTATCTGGGAAAGCTCTTCTCTCCATCTTTGCCTGTTAATAGCGCTCAGCTGGGGGGGGGGGGGATATTTGATGTTCTTCACCAGAGGCCCAGTAAAACAATCCAAGAGTGTGTCACCCACAGCTCAGGCCCTGGACCCTGTCTTCACACTGATGTCACCTCATAAATCCACAGGCACAGCCTGGACCCATCAGTGAGCTGCTTTTTCTGGAGATTCATTATTTGTTCAGACAGGGGTCAGATGGGGAGGGTTTTTGAAAGATTCCTTCAGTATTTGCCCCTCCTGCTTAACTTTGGGTGAAAATGGAATTTGCTGTGCAGTGAGGCTGTAGATAGAACTGTATCCCCAAAGGCTAGCCTTTGAGTCAGAAGGACAGTGGCTACCATTTGACTGCTCTACTCAAAGAAGAGAGGGGAGACTATGGATAGGAAAGACTGGGGCTCTTGCTGTGGCCTTTTGCCTTGCTGCCTTAAGATTAAGGGTATCCTGTTTGTAATCAGCTGCAAATATACAGTCTATCGAGAAAGTCACAGGGAAGGAAGCCAACTGACAGGGACAGTCAGGAAACGTCTGCAATCCAAGAAGGCCTGAGAGACTCGTAGAGGCCTCACTGACCACACAGAGCATAGTTTTCTTTCCACGAAGTGCTGGGGTTCACACATTAGACACCTGGATGTGTGTCCCTCTGATGGACCCCCTCAATAGACTTACAAGGCGACATTTGCTATACAGAAAGGAAAGAGGAGAAAAGGCTGTGGTACGGCAGTTGTCAAACGTGTGAGGGTTTCCAGAGAGGTTATATACTTTAAATGGAGTTTTTCTTAAAACTGAGACAGCCATTGGTTAAATCTGAGCTGACTAGAAAGTTACTTAAAACCTGTTCTCAGCTGGGCGTGGTGGCACACGCCTTTAATCCTAGCACTTGGGAGGCAGAGGCAGGCGGATCTTTGTGAGTTCAAGGCCAGCCTGGTCTGCAGAGTGAGTTCCAGGACAGCTGGGGCTATAGGGAGACCCTGTCTCGGAAAGACCAAAAAACAAACAAACAAACAAACAAACAAACAAAAAACCTGTTCTCAAATTTTAGGAGGGCTGTAAATAAATATTTAAAAATTGTTTCACTAAAGGGAGAAACCCCTGCTTATTCTACTTCCCAGCTACTACAACCGCAGTGTATGTAGTCCTACTGCCTATGGCAAGTGCATCGGGCAGTCATTGGATGTAGAGTTGGAAATGATGTGCTCTTTTGGAACTCGTGTACTGGCCCCAGCTCACTGCTGGTTGTAGTGAAAAGGCTACTGAAGAACGATCTCAGTTCTTGTGCCCCAATTTGATGCATGATACAAGTCAACAGAGCCAGAGCCCAGGTCTGAGAGCAATCTATCCCTACACAAAATATTTCAATAGAAAGTTGAAACATGGAACTGTAAAACAAAAATTTCTTTCTATCCCTTGCAACCCCAAATATATAAGATTTGGTATTCTAAATCTCAATTCTCATTTATCAAATACTTCTCATCTTTGATAGTTGAGACTAGACAGAATTATCAAATTATAACTAGTATGTGGTCTCTTGTAAGGCATTGGAAAGAAAAAGCCCAGTGTTCCTTCCAGGTCAAGGGCCTGATTGACAGTCTGACAGGGATCATGCAGAGTTCTGGAAGACTGTTCTTTTCATAGCCCTTGGATCCTCTGCATGCTCCAAATAAACACAGATTGCTGATGGTGCTTTCAGAAGACTCTGGCTGCAAGTGTGGGCACCGTTGCCTGGTTCACAGGAGCTTTATCTTAGGGTAGGACCAGGAACAAGGCTGCCATATCCAGGCAAGAAAGGAGAGTGGTTGGGGTGGGTGTCCCTAAAAACCAACTGTGGAATCCTTCTGGTTTGGAAGCTGGCCTGAGAGCCTGAGGCCTTCTGGGGAAAAGCTCATATGAGAGGACCCAGGGGTGGGCGGAGAGGACCAGCTTCCACAGGTGGGGTGGCCGCATGTGCCTAACTGTTGGCTCTTCCTGGAATGACCTTCTCCATATAGAGAACATAAAAATGAAGTCAGGTATACCAGACACATTTACTATTTCCTTTCAACCACACCACCACCCCATAAGGCAGCACAGATTCTCAGATGTGAAGCTGAGGGCCACAGGAGGAAAGTCAGGCCTTGCATGAAGCAAATATTAACCGCCAAGGGTAGAGGTGATTTCACCTATCTCTGCCACGATTTTTGACCTGCTGGCACCTTTTAGCTCAGCCATCCAGTTCCATTCATCATCTCTGATTTTCCTTTGCTTCACTCTAGTTCTGTAAACTGGCTTCTGGGTGGCTGACCAGGCTGATCTCGATGGAAACAGTAATCACGCAAGAAGGGGTCATGTGTAGAAACAGTCAAGTTGCTTCTGAAACTGTACCTAGGAAGCTTACCTGCCTTGGCACAGCCAGGCACCAGGGCAACCCTCCGACTGCTAATAATACCATAACACAGATGGTTTCTTTGACTCCTCCAGATCACTTCCGGCTATGTTAAATCCATGGTGTTTCCTCACCAGAAGGCTAGTGCTGCTTACCTGCTCAGTCATAAAGTCAGTCACGTCTGTCTGTCTGTCCCTCGGTCCTCATGGCTGTGCTGTCCATCAGGCTTGCTGGAGAAACATGAAACTGAAGAGGAGATTCCTCATAGGGGCTCTCTCAGTATATAGAATAAGCAGGCCATCTTTAGACACTAAAATGCTGCCTCCAACATGAGAGGAGCCCTGGGGTCCCTGCTGCCTCTTATCCTGCCCTCAAAGTTCCTGAGCAATTTGTTTTAAGAGCAGATGGAATTTTTTGTGATTTGGATGAAATATTCTCTTTCTGTTGGTGGTGTCTTTGCTATCTGGGTCAGGAAGAGATTCTGTTTTCTTATTTACACAGACTTATGTTTATTGTTTGCTTCAACTCCTTGGGGAGGCTTAAGCAGGAGGATCACTTGAGTTCATGAGTTCAAGATCAGCCTGAACAACAGTGAAATCCTGTCTCAATAAAGTTTCAAAACTCAGAAACAATAAATCTAGTTCCTGGCATGATATCCTTAACAATTTTATTTCTATATATATCGAAATGTGTGTATGTGTGTGTGCATGTGCGTGTGTGTGTGTGTGTGTGTGTGTGTGTGTACGTGCATGCCTGGGTGGATGAACAATGCTGTTGGACTTTATGAAATAGCCAGTTTGGAGGCCAAAAAATTATCTGATATCTATTTCATAAGGTCCAAACTAAAATACCTGACCCATACTTGAATATGGCAGCCAGACTTAATTATCTTTGTGCTTCTGTGCCTTCTATAGAAGAAGTTGCCAGTTAGCAAATGTTTTGTGGAGCTTAAGAGTGCGGGATCGAATGAGTGAATGCGTAGGCGAAGAATATCATTTATCATTTATATAAGACATTTAGGGCAAAGATATGAGGCCTGGAGAAGGTGTGTGTATGTGTGTGTCTGTGTGTGTGTGGCGTGTATGTGTGTGGTGTGTGTGTGTGTGTGTGTGTGTGTGTGTGTTTACTAGGACCTGAGCCATTAGTGAGTGTGTAATAAGCCCTTTCAAAGCGGTGTGCCCTATGGCCTTCCTCTGTACTCTAGATAATCACTCCTGTCTCGTTCCCTGTCTCTCACAGCTGCCACTGAGAGCTCCATATCTTATCAGAACGTCATTGTCTTCCCAAAGTCAACCTTTGAAAGAAATGTATGATTATCTGCTCTTTTGTGTTATAGTCATACCAAACTGTCATAACTTCTTTCCTAAGTCATTCATCTATGTTGAGAATGTTGGTTCAATCAGATGGGAGTCGACTAGAGGGACGTCATCCCTTGTCCTAAGCCTCACTCTTGCTCTCTCCTTTGTACTTTCTGACACCAGAATGGTGAGCAGGAGGAGGAAATACTGAAGGAGTTCAAAAGTGCTCTGGGGGTAGAAGCTGGACTCTATGAGAGGAAGGCATGTAAGAAAGTCCAGAGTCTACCTGACCTTAACAGAGAAGGTATTCAAGAGCAAGGACATTTCTTAGCCTATAATATTTTCTGTTGTTATATCGGAGCACATGACATGGAAAAAAATGGAAGAAAAAAAAATAAAAAAAATAAAGAACAGAGGTTTATTCTGACTGGTAGCTATGGAGGCCAAGAGTCCAGGAGCACAGCAACAGCATCTGGTGAGGGCCTTAGACTGAATCATCACATGGCGGAGGGCAGAGTGGACGTGTGTAAATGGGACAGAACACAGGGTAGCCTGGGTTTGTAACGCCTAACTCTTCATTCTCACCAGACTGAGAGTCCAAGACTTCAACAAAAGCATCAATCTGTCTTAAGTTGCCTCTTAAAAGTCCTACCACGTCTTAATAACACCACTTTGGGAATCAAATTTCAACCTGAGTTTTAGTGGAGACAACTTCCTGCCCAGCCATAGCAGACATCAAACCCCATGATCCAGCAAACAGGGAAACAATGCTTACCTCCCTTTCTCTTGCTTGGGAAATCTTTAGACATGTGTCAGGAGACAAAATAAGGTGTTTAGAAAGGAGCAAAAGGGGGGCACACATGCAAGGGAATGCTACGAAGAGAAGCAAAAAGAGACAGGAGACTGATCCTCTGCTCACCTCACGAGCTTAGCTATGGCCACATGCTTTAATTTTTTAATTGTATGCCCCTAGTAGTGAGAATGTTTTTGATACTTCCCCCAAATGCTCATCTGTGGCATATTACATGCCTTTGTTTCCATGTTAATATCTTAAATATACTGTGAGACAGACAAAATATGTAAGTAAAATGATAATAGTAAATTAAGTTCCTCTTTCCATATCCATGAAAATATTTCAGTCACCCCTTTGGAAATGTGCAGGCCACTCTGGATGCCTTTGAATCAGAGCAGTGTGCCAATACAAATAAAATGCAAATCACATATGTAATTTATAATTTTCTATGGTTGTATTTTTTTAATCTTTTTAAAAGCTTTATTTTTTAAGGGATTCACAATATAAGAGCACAGTTGTTTTCAGATCACATTAACATTGCTCAGTTTGCCATACAATTAGGTAGTTGGCATTAGTATCCATAGATGAGGGATACCATTCATTGTTTGTTTTTCTGGGACTGTGTTTCTTCACTTAGCATATCTTCTAGCTCCATTCATTTACCTGCAAAGCTCATGATGTCATCTTTCTTTACTGCTTCATAGAACTCCGTTGTGTAGATGTACCACATTTTCTCTATCCACTCGTCAGTTTAGGGGCACTTGGGTTGGTTCCAGCTCTTTGCTATAGTGAAGAGAGCTGCAACAAACATGGCTGTGCATGTATCTCTGCAGTAAGATGAGTCTTGTGGGTATATATGATAGTATTTTTTAAATGTGAAAAGAAATTAACAAAATTAGTTCTAATAATACATTTATATCCAGCTCAATATTATCCCAACTATTATAATTTCCAAGAATAATATAAAGTGTTAATGAGATATTTAAAATTCTTTGTTTTGTAACTAAATCTTCATATTCTGTTATGCACCGTGTGGTGGTTTGAATGAGTGTCCCCCATAGGCTGTAAGTATTCAGACATTTGTCTCCAGTTGGTGGCACTGTTTTTGGAGGTCTTAGAAGGTGTGGCCATGCTAGAGGAAGTATGTCACTGGGGGCAGGCTTAGTGAGTTTAATAAGCCTCGTGGTCTACAGTTGCTCTCTTTCTGCTTCCTGTGCTCTTTGCAAAATGTGACCCTCAGCTTGCTGCTCCAGATCCAGCCACCATGCCTCCTGCCACAATGGACTCTAATTCCCTGGAACCATCAATCGTAAGCTCAAATAAACTCTTCCTTTTATAAGTTCCTTTGGTGGTGGTGTTTTATCACAACAACAGAAAAGCGACTAATACACACCGTATACTATGGCACATCATTATTCAGACCAGTCGAATCTTGAGTAACTACATGTGGCTAGTGACTCTTGTATTGGTTGAAGGATTATGATCTCATGATGAACAGGAGTCCTAGGGAACACTGGATGTGTTTATAGTCAAGGCAGAAGACATTAGAATAAGGTTGCTAATCCAGCATTGCCGAATGGTTTGTGTGAATTGCAATCCTGTAACTCCTTAATCTAATCAGACTTCCAGTAAACATACTAGGGTGCAGAACAACATGATCCCATTAAAAGGGAAATATCCTCCCCCAAGCTTCAGCAACATCCCCTGAGCCTTGGAGGGGATGATATAAATGTCTCATTTAGGGCTAATCACCCAACTGTCACTATTAGCATCTTCTGCATTTCTTCATCTGAAAGATATGATTCTCTGATTAACGTTGAGAGTAGTAGTTGTCTATATATATATATATATATATATATATATATATATATCATGGTTCATCACTATGTCAATTTATCTAAACCACAAAATTAAGTTCTGTTTTAAGAGCTAGAAAATAAGGAGTAGGGCTGCAAGATTCTATCTTCTGGACAAATCACAAACTCTCAACTATGGATGACTGTACCGAGTCTACAAGAATGGATCCACCAGTAACCAGGCAAGTATAGAAGAGGGAGTCAAGGGGCCCTACTTTTCACTGCTCAGGTATTTCCCACAGACAGACTCAGGAAAAGGGGGCGTGATTGCCTTCATTTGTGCACCTATTGGTGACTTCACAAAGCTCCAGTGCGAGTTCCACTCCAGCAGTCACACACATGGGCTTGGTTGTTGGATGAATGGGTCATCCAACACAACCCAAAGTGATGAATCTGGAAAAGGGACAGGTAGGAAGGATCTGGGGACTGATAGGAATGGGAGGGAGATTAGAGAGGGTGTGGAGATAGAGGGTAACAAGAAAGTATTATATACAGTAAGAAGCTGTCAAAGAAAAGATTTAATAAAAAATGTCAAAGGGAGTTATGTGTATGTGCATAAATGCATGCTTGCAGCAAAGACACATGCACCTACATGGACTGTGACCACTGGTCACATTGAGGGCTTGGAGTCAGAGAACACTGAGTAGAAGATGACTACAACTTTATATGTATCTATAAAGCCTGAGTTGTCAAAATACCAATTTATTTGAAAACATTTTAAAGGACAATAATCTATTTTATTTATATTTTTTATGTGTATGAATATAGTGTCTGCATGCAGGTCTGTGCACCTGTATTGTGCAATGCCATGGAGGTCAGAAGAGGGTGTCAGATTCCCAGGGAACTGGAGCCAAAGACAGTTCTCAACTGCCATGTGGGTGCTGGGGATCAAACCTGGGTCCTTTGCAAGAGCAGTCAGCACTCCTAACCGCTAGGCCATCTCTCCAGCCCAGGACAATAATCTTTTTAAATATATACATAATTTTCAGAGTATGCAGCTTAATATTTATTAAGAAAATAATAGTTCTTCAGTTATAGGAACCTATACTGTATAGTTAATGTGTTATTATTATATGAAAGAGGCCTCCTTTCTTCCTTTTGAAGTCTTTCTTTCTTTCTTTCTTTCTTTCTTTCTTTCTTTCTTTCTTTCTTTCTTTCATGAACGAAGGTTGAAAGAGAGAGAGTATTAGGCTTGCGGTTGCCAGACTAAACACAAGACACAATAAATTTGAATGTTAGATTACAATAAATAGTGGTTAAATTTTAGTATGAAAATCAATGTTTCCTTTAAATGATACAGGGATGACCTCAACATTTGCATGGGAAATACACATTTACTCTTAAAAATTATTCATTGTTTATCTGAAATTCAGATTTCATGGGGCATACTGTATTTTTGTTTAACAAAGATAGCCACCCTAGTGGGCTGCCATTATTGCAAATGGCCAGCTGTGGTAATGAATGGTTGCTTTTTTATTCTGCAGCGAGGGAAAAGTGCTTCTTCCAAGAAGATAGGTGCTTCTAATTCTTCCTGAAATGACACAGTAATTATATAGATGTACTTCCATGTCTCTCATCCTCTTATCCCCTAAATAAGTCTTGGTCTCTTAAATCTGAACTCTTTCTCTGCTGGATATTTTCAGAAACTTGGAAGAAAGAAACCTAAGAATTCTGAAATACCCTTAAAGCATATTACTGACCCCAGGAGGCAAAGACATGTGCTTTATACTCATCCCTCAGGGGGCTTGTAACACTCAGTATGGAAGATAGTCCACTAGTTTTACTACATACCTACCTTCACATGGCACAATGCTGGGATCTTGCAAACAGTGTGGATTAGGTTGAGTGTATGTAGGGATGGGGAGAAGTCCTTACTCTATACCCAGAGCAAGTCCACTGCCTGCCACTGACTGCTGGTGATCAGCTGGGCATTGACTTAGGATCAGACTTCCAGACAACCCAGAGCATAAAACCTTATGAAACTCTAGTCATCAAATTCAAGGTTTTGCATTTACCAGCCAGGTGTTTGTTGTTTGAGCGATTTAGAGATAAATTCAGCTTCAAATTGCTGACTCGACAATCCTTCCCAAAATGCAAATCATTGAGACATTAACCTGTGCACCTGCCACAAGGAACCACAGTACTCTTTCATGGCATTTTAACGATGAAAGAATCCTTTGATCCAGAGCTTTCTAATGTCTAATCCATTAGCAGGATTGCTTTTCCCATTACCACCCTCTTTACAAGCTTCAAGTAGCTCTGTCTATGGAGCTATGTAGAAGATTAAAAAGATGAATGCTTACCCAGCTCTCCAAATAGCTTTCTGTGTGTCAGGAGTGTTAGTGTTCAACAAATAAGGTGCGCATGAACAATTCAAGGAAAAAAGATATAAGTGTTATGGAATAGATTAGACATTCAACTTCACCAACGTTCACAGAAACAAGTTAAATTGAAATAATGCAGAGATGCATAAATTTGGTTTCTATCTTGATAGTCACCTTTAAAAAAAATTCAATATCAATCTCTAAATGTTAGAGTATTTGAACCCATGTGGTCTCCCAGGTTCTTATGGCACAGTTGACTCAAAAAATCAGTAAAATGAACAGTGTTTATTCATTTGCAAAATCAGATAAGGAAATTAGTTTTAACCTTCCTTAATCAATGACTTGTGTGTTTATGTTAGAATTACACTTTGTTCTTTGCTCGTTGTAGACATGCATACAGCCTATGGAAAACAGTAAAAATTTGCAATTACAATGATTATGAAAGCTGTTAATTTTATGAAAGCAAACCAATCACTAAGAATTTCCCATTAGCCAAATAAATAAGAAGGTGTATTTTTAGACAATGTTAACACAAACAGGTGACTTAATTCACAATTTTTTGAGAGTCCAAAGGTGCTATGCTATTTTAATTTTAAATTTGGATCTTTTTCACTGGCAGAGAGCCCTATAATTGCAAGAATAAGCAACTCATCTAGAGTCTCTCCCTTAGAGAAGATAACTATCTCTCACCTAGCAGTAATCAGCTGCTGATAGTTCTTTGGCTAAGGTTGGGGCCTGCTGCCCATTTCTCCAGTTCCATGCTGGGTTTTTGTCTGCTTGAGTCTGCATGGGTCTTATGTATGCTAACACCACTGCTGTAGGTTCACATGAGTAACATCCCAGGAGCACGTAAATTTCTGCTTCTATATTGTCACACATCTCTTCCTTTGGCTCTGAGAATCTTTCTGCTCCATCTTCCACAATGGTCCCTGAGCACTGGGTGGGGGAGTTTAATGCAGGAGTCCTATCCAGGGACCCACACTCTGCAGACTCTTATTCATTATGCTTTGGCCATTTGTGGCCTTTTTTTTTTTTTAATTTTATTTATTTCCGTATGTGTATGAATGTATTGTTTGCATGCAAGTCTGTGCACCCGTGACGTGCAATGCCGCGGAGGTCAGAAGAGGGCTTCGGACTCCCCTGGAACTGGAGTTCTCCTGGAATTGGAGTTTCAGACGGCTCTCGGCCGCCATGTGGGTGCTGGGAATCGAACCCGGGGTCCTCTGCAGAGCGGTCGGCGCTCTTAAAACCGGCTGAGGGCGGGCATCTGCTCCAGCCCCATATGTGGCCCTTTTCTGTTCACTGTCCTCGCCCAGTGAGATGATCTTGCACGGGGAGGGATCGCTGTGGTACCAACTATACTCATAGAGACCTTAGATAGGACCATTAAAATAATATGACAGGGAAATTATATATATATTATATATATATAGTATTATATATGTATATATATATATATATATGAATGACAGGGCCTTTTGCCTTTGGAGCCGGGACCAGAGGGTTTGGGTCGGTGCCTCTGCACCTTTGTGTAGGCTGGCCGTAAGTCACTCAGGCAGGTACTTTTGGGAGTGGACTCTCTCCTGGGCTGCTGCTAGGGGGTGCATCTCTGAGGCCTTTTGGGCGGGACTGCCCTTCGCCTTTGGAATTGGGACCAGGGGGTCAGCGGGTTTGGGTTGGTGCCTCTGCACCTTTGTGTGGGCTGGCTGGAAGTCACTCAGGCAGGTACTTTTGGGGGTGGACTCTCTCCTGGGCTGCTGCTAGGGGCTTGCGTGTCTGAGGCCTTCTGGGCAGGAACACCCTTCACCTTTGGAGCCAGGACCAGAGGGTCAGCGGGTTTGGGTTGGTGCCTCTGCACCTTAGTGCAGGCTGGCCAGAAGTCACTCAGGCAGGTACCGGGGCAAGGACTAGGTCAGGCATATTACCCCCTCCCTGCCACCGCCGGAAATAGGTGAGAATCCAAGTGGACATTTTTTGGAGAACCTTCAGAACAAGAAGAGAGGAGTGCTTTGGCTTCCAATATTCAATATATAAACAAAATTGAAAGCCTGAAACCTAGACAAGTCAATACTCTATAAATAAGGAGGAGGAAAGGAAAAAAAAAAGCATCTGAAGGAGGAAAGCAAAACCATCTGCTAACATGGTGAAAAGGTATTTGTGATCTGAACCACAAAAGGGAAGCCCACATGCCAGGGACACGACGAAGGGACAACATGGGAAAGGCACAGGATAATCCCGTGCTAGGCTCTACCAAACCTGTAGGAAATAGCTACAATGGGAAGCCCTTAGAGGAGACCCAAGGAACAGATCTTAGAGGAATAATTACAGACCTATGTAGAGAAATTAAAGAAAATAAAGAATAATTCAGAGAACTAAAGAGAGAGAATGAAAAACTCAAAAAGGACCTAGAGGGATACAATGAAAAACATTGGAAAGAACTAAAGGAAGAGATTGATAAATCTCTGAAAGGACACTGAAAAAGGAAGCCAACCAACAAAGTAAGGAGTACTAAGAAGAGACTGAGAAGCACTGAGAAGAGAATGAGAAGCTCAAAAAAGAAATGGAAATACTAAAGAAAACACAGGATGAAACAAAAAAGGAATTAGAATACTCATCCAATCAAGAAGAAAGGAAAGAAAAAAGCCTCAGAAGTAGAATGGAGGAAGCAGAACAAAGAATATCAGATCTGGAAGATAACACCGAGCAATTAAAAAGCTCAAATAAAGATTACGAAAAATTTAAAAAATACACAAAAGTGGAACAACCAGGAAATATGGGACACTATGAAAAGATCATACCTCCGCATCATAGGAATAGAGGAAGGAGAAGAATCTCAAGAGAATAGTATTGATCAGACCTTCAACAGAATAATAGATGAAAATCTCCCCAAACTAAAAATAGACAAACCCATACAAATACAAAAAGCACATAGGACCCCAAATAGACAAGATCAGAAAAGAAACACCCCATGCCATATCATAGTTAAAATGCTAGATGCCCAAAACAAAGACACAATTCTGAAGGCTACAAAAGAAAAACAAGTCACATACAAAGGGAAACCCATCAGAATTACAACTGACTTCTCGCCTCAAACCATGAAAGCAAGAAGAACATGGAGCAAAGCATTCCCAGTGTTAAGGGACTATGGATGCCAACCCAGAATACTTTACCCAGCAAAAATGTCGACTATAATTGAAGGAGAGAGAAAAATCTTCCATGACATAAACAAGATGATGGAATACATGTCTGGAAAACCAACTCTTCATAAAATACTTGAAGCAATTCAAAGGGCAGAAGAGAGGAGCAACAATCCTCAAACACCTAGGAAAAGAAACTAATAAAAACATAACCATAGGAGCAAAATCAGAGGCTAGAAGTCCAAATGGATAATAAAGTGAAAGGAAGCAACATCCATCTTTCAATTATAACCTTAAATATTAATGGGCTAAACTCCCCAATCAAAAGGCATAGACTGGGAGAATGGATTAGGAAACAAAACCCATCTATATGCTGTCTACAAGAAACCCATCTCAATTTCAATGATAGGCACCAACTTAAGGTGAAGGGATGGAAGAAAGTATTCCAAGCAAATGGTACCAAAAAGAAAGCAGGTGTGGCTATTCTAATATCAGACAAAATAGACTTCAAAGCAAAAGAAATCAAAAGAGACAAAGAGGGCCACTACATCTTTATTAAAGGAACAATTGACGATGAAGATTTCACAATTATAAATATATATGCACCAAACACCGGTGCACCAAACTTTATAAAGACAATTCTTCAGGATCTCAAGGCACAGATTAACCCCAGCACACTAATACTAGGGGACTTCAATACCCCATTAAGTCCCCTAGACAGGTCAACAGGACAAAGGATAAACAGAGAGACATCCGAACTAAATGACACAATACACCAAATGGACCTCACAGACATCTATCGAATATTTCACCCAAACACCAGAGAATACACTTTCTACTCAGCACCTCATGGAACATTCTCCAAAATAGACCATATACTGGGACACAGGGAAAAACTCAACAAATATAAAAAGATTGAAATAATCTCATGCATTCTATCAGACCACAGTGCAATAAAACTCAATATCAACACCAGAATAAACCCTACATCCTACAGGAACACATGGAGACTAAACAACACTCTCCTGAATAATGAGTGGGTCAAGGAAGAAATAAAGAAAGAAATAAAAACATTCCTGGAACTGAATGACAATGATAAAACAACACAGCAAAATCTATGGGACACTTTAAAAGCAGTCCTAAGAGGGAAGTTTATAGCTCTAAGTGCCTACATTAAAAAAACAGAAAGAACACAAGTGAATGACCTAACACTGCAGCTAAAAATACTTGAGAAACAACAACAAATGAACCCTAAACGGAGCAGACAAGAAGAAATAACAAAAATCAGAGCAGAGATCAATGAAATAGAAACAAAGAAAACCATACAAAAAATCAATGAATCCAAAAGCTGGTTCTTTGAGAGAATAAACAAGATAGACAGACCTCTAGCCCAGTTAACCAAAAGAAAGAGGGAACAACTCCAAATCAACAGAATCAGTGATGAAAGGGGAAACATCACAACAGACAATGAAAAAATCCAGACAATCATACGGGACTACTTCAAAAACTTATACTCTACTAAGTTTGAAAACCTAGAAGAAATGGATGAATATCTGAAATCCTGGGAATCACCAAAGCTCAACCAAGAAGAGATTGACAGCCTAAACAGACCAATAGTACAGGAAGAAATCGAAGATGTAATAAGTAGCCTCCCAACCAAAAAATGCCCAGGCCCGGATGGTTTCACGGCAGAATTTTATAAAATATTTCGAAAAGACATACAACCATTACTACTTAAATTGTTTAGAAGGATACAAACGGAGGGACTTCTCCCAGAATCCTTCTATGAGGCCAGCATTACGCTACTACCAAAACCAGGGAAAGATACAACCAAAAAGGAGAACTATAGACCCATCTCCCTAATGAACACAGATGCCAAAATTCTAAACAGGATTCTGGCAAATCGCATACAGACTCACATCAAGAAAATCATCCACCATGACCAAGTTGGATTCATACCAGAGATGCAGGGATGGTTCAACATACGAAAATCAATAAACATCATCAAACATATCAATGGACTGAAGGACAAAAACCACACCATCATCTCAATTGATGCGGAGAAAGCCTTTGACAAAATCCAGCATCCTTTCATGTTTAAAGTCCTGGAGGGAATTGGCCTAGAGGGATCATTCCTCAATGTAATCAAAGCCATATACAGGAAACCCACAGCCAATATCATCCTAAATGGGGAAATGACAGAAGCATTCCCCTTGAAGGTAGGAACTCGGCAAGGCTGCCCCCTGTCACCACTCCTCTTCAATATAGTGCTGGAAACCCTTGCAAGGGCAATAAGGCAAGAAAAGGAAATTAAAGGAGTTCTAATTGGAAAAGAGGAAATCAAGCTATCCCTTTTTGCTGATGATATGATTGTCTACCTAAGGGATGCTAAGAACTCCACCAGAAAACTCCTAGAAATGATTAAGAGCTTTGGTAAAGTGGCAGGATACAAAATAAATCTAGAAAAATCAGTAGCCTTTCTTTACACCAACAACAAGCAACTGAAGAAGGACTACAAGGAGACCTTCCCACTCACAATAGCCTCAAAAACAATAAAATACCTAGGAACAAACCTAACCAAAGACACCAAGGATCTCTACAACAAAAATTTTAAACCCCTGAAAAAGGAAATTGAGGAAGACATCAGAAGATGGACAAACCTCCCATGCTCATGGATTGGGAAAATAAATATAGTAAAAATGTCCATCCTACCCAAACTAGTGTACAGATTTAATGCAATCCCAATCAAAATCCCCAAGAGTTTCTTCACAGGCTTGGAAAAAAAAATCCTCAATTTCATTTGGAAAAACAAAAGACCCCGAATAGCCAAAGCAATCCTGAGTGAAAAGAGCAATACAGGGGGGATCGCTATACCAGACATCAAACTATACTACAGGGCTATAGTCATAAAAACAGCTTGGTACTGGCACAAAAACAGACCAGTTGACCAATGGAATAAAACTGAAGATCCAAACCTGAGCTCATACAATTTCAGCCACCTCATATTTGACAAGGGGGCCAAGAATACACAATGGAGGAAAGACAGCATCTTCAGCAAGTGGTGTTGGCAAAACTGGATCACCACTTGTAGAAGAATGAAATTAAACCCCTACCTCTCACCTTGTACAAAGGTCAACTCCAGATGGACCAAAGACCTCAATGTGAAACCCCAAACTCTGGAGGTGATAGAAGAGAAGCTTGGCAGCAGACTACAAGACATAGGTGTAGGAAAAGACTTCCTAAATCAGACAGCAGCTGCACAAGAAATAAGATCGACAATTGACAAATGGGACCTCATTAAACTCAAAAGCTTCTGTACATCAAAGGAAGCAATAAAGGAAGTGAGGAGAAGACCCACAGAGTGGGAGGAAACCTTCACAGCAGATACATCTGACAAAGCATTAATTTCCAGAGTATACAAGCTACTCAAAAAACAAAGAAGAAAGAAAACAAATGAATCACTCAAAAGCTGGAGCAAAGATCTGAATAGAGACTTCACAGAGGAGGAATTAGAGATGGCAGAGAAACATCTTAAGAAGTGTTCAACATCGCTAATAATTAAGGAAATGCAAATTAAAACCACTCTGAGATATCATCTCATTCCAATAAGACTGGCTAAGATCAGGAATACGAATGATACCAAGTGCTGGAGAGGTTGTGGTGAAAGGGGAACACTCTTCCATTGCTGGTGGGAATGTAAACTTGTACAGCCACTATGGAAAGCAGTGTGGAGAACCCTTAGAAGACTCAAAATGAGCTTGCCATTTGACCCAGTCATACCACTCCTGGGTATATACCCACAAGACTCATGACATATGAAATACACAAAGCATCAGTAAAAAAAAAATGGGAAAAAAATATATGAGAGAATGCATGAAGTCCAGTAGGATGTCGATGGAGAGGCCTGGCTAGGAGAGGGGGCTTAAAGATGACTAAGATGTTTTGCATGAAATGCACAAAAATTCAATAAAAAAGGGAAAAATACTACCATAGTACTTTTGTGCTGCTGTAATGTGGAGTCAAAATCAATAAATATTTAACAAACTATAGTTGAAAAAATAAATAAATCTTTAAAAAGAGAATAATCAACCCATACTCTAGAGAAGCCATCATATTGGTAGATTAGGAATATTAAATAAATTTTTGTTTCATATTTTTTAAGTTTAAAACTTTTATTTATTATTTTTATTTTATGTGTGTGAGTCTATTGAATGCATGTATGTAAGTGCACCCATGTTGTGCAATGCCCTCAGAGGTCAGAAGAGGGTGTCACATTGTCTGGAACTGGAGTTATGGATGGTTGTTAGCTGCCATGTGGGTGCTGGGAATTAAATCATGGTCCTCTACAAGAGTAGCCAGTGCTCTTAACTGCTGAGCCATCTCTTCAGCTGCCAAATGAATTTTTAGATTATAGTATTTCAGTTTGTACTGGATTACAATATCTCTGTCTCCCTGTCTATCTGTCTCTTTGTGTGTGTGTGTGTGTGTGTGTGTGTGTGTGTTTTCAGCCATGCACGTGCCAGGGTACCTATGTACAGGTCAGAAGACAACCTCAGGTGTTGGTCACAGTCTACTGTGTTCAAGACAGGGTCTCTTATTGTTTTTTGATGTGTGTAGCAGGCTAGTTGGCCCAAAGTTCCCAGGATTCTCCTGTCTCTGCCTGCTATCTTGCCCTAGAAATGGTGAAATTACAGACACATACCAACATACCTGGCTTCATATATGTTCTAGGGATATACACTCTGATTCTCATCTTTGCAAGGCAAGTACTTTACCCACTAAGCCATCTCCTCTGCCCAACAGTGTGTTTGTCAGGACATAGAACCATCATAAATCAAGAACCATTATAAATCAAGAAAGTTATGACTGAAATTTTATATTGGGCAGATAAATGTAGAAAGAATGTTATATGTTTTTAGTTGATTCACTTTCCAAATTTGAATGAATAAATAATACATGACTTCATGATAAAGCATATAAAAGATAATAATAATAATTTTACTCTTTTGGTATTTAAAGCAAAATAACCTTTAATTGATATATTTGATTTTTACTTGATGAATTCCATTTAGGTCATAAATCACTAAAAATATACAATTTACTTATTTTTATATTTTCTAAGCCCAGGGTCAAAGCTAAATGCTTACCTTGTCACTTCAAAAATATCAAGGAGAAAGAGAATTCTTTACAATCCTATATTGTTATAATAAAGACATTAAGTGTGAACAAAAATATTAAAGAAAAAGTAATTATTCCAAGAATATTTTACTTACCTATCAATCATATGTAAGAGCTATCTAGTATAATAATGTAGAGAGGATTACAAATGTAATATAATATCTGACTGTTCTGAGAAAGTACCACTCTTGAACTACAAAGCAGACTTTAACTGCAATAGTTTCATAATAATATTCATAATTACAAATACATGTCTAAACAAAGTTTTATGATTACTTTCTTGTCCTTGAGTCTTATTCTGTGATGATAATATTTTGCTTTTCTTTTAGACAAATATAATTTGGGGGAAGTATTGTTTTCTCATTTGTTATTTGACCAAAATATTTTTTCAGTACATGTCTAAATTTGAAAGACAATAATCAGAACTTTCTTTCTGGCAAGATTAATGAAACAATAACTTTCATATACTTGTAATAGAATATATAAATTTCTTTTGAAATTTACAACTATGAAAAAATTAAATCTTTAAAATTTACTAGCTGAGTAGTTAAAAGCTAATTCATTAAACTTGAATTCCCAATGAACCTTAAAAAACTGCCCAGGAAGAGAAAATATAAACTGCATAATATCTATATGCCAACATAACTAAAAGACAAACTTAGAATTAACCTAAAAATGTACTCAACTTAGAATTCTTCTATATGGAGAGCTAAGCATCAAACTCTCTTGAGCTATTTCCCAAATTCCAACTGCAAGTCTTTGCAAAAAAAAAAAAAAAATTAAATTCAGGATAAAAGAGGTAGGGATGAAAGATGTAAGCTATTGTCCCCTACTGAGATTCGTACAAAAAAGTCAGCAGGAAAATCTATCCTGAATGTGACCACGAGGTACATAGAGGTGTGCGTGCTGATAGCTTAGAGGACTGCAGACAGAGCAGACACAGCGTGGGTACAGCAGAGAGCCAGACAGCCTTGGAGCCAGAGAGCCTCAGAGAGAAGCCACAAGAAAGAGAAAATGTTAAGTTCTTGATGGCAAAAGAAAAGTGAGTCATTCATTTAATAAACTTTGATGTGTCACTTAACATATTGTAATTATATGTAAAATATATACTTTATATTTTTTATTTAATCAGTTTTATTTAAGAATTTATAACAAGCTGGGCATGGTAGCTCGCATCTTTAATCCCAGTGCTCAGGAAGCAGAGAGAGACAGATTCCTCTGAGACTGAGGTCAGCCTGGTTTACATAGCCAGTTCCAGGCCAGCTGGGGCTACAGGAAGACCCTGTCTCCAAAAAAAAAAAAAAAAAAAAAAATTACAAAAATGACAATTCTTATAAAAAGCACCCAAACACAGGAGTATTATAACTGAATAAGTAAATGAATTTTAAAATAAACTTTATTATGGAAACCTATACAACTCCTCTCTTTATTTCCTCCATCAGGACAGAAACTGTACTTTTTTACACTGACAGATGAGAGTGCTTTTGAATATATCTGCTAAATCTCCCCTAATCTCCAGCACCACCACAAAAATGCAGATACACAAACCATCTTTGTGCATACAAAATTCTTATCAGAAGAAAACTAAATGGGTGTCAAATCCCTGTGCTGATCAAAGATCATCCAGAACAAAACAATGATGAAGGTAATGAAGAAAAATGTAAAACAATACTCCTACCTGAATGAAAGGTTCTCAAACAAGCACTTATCGCTATTGTAAAAAACCCTTGTTGAATCAGAAATGTAACATACACACTAACAAAAAGCAGCTAAAACCTGAAAAGATAGGAAACCAAAAGGAAAGAATACAGTGGGCTGCATTTGGGAAAGACAGAAGACAAAGAGGAAGTCTATATACAAATTAAAGACTAAATTACAAGGTGTCAAAGAAAGACAAAATTTGAATGATAGCATAATAAGGAGCATTAAAGTAGCACAGGAAAATAATCAGAATAATACTTACCTATTAAAGCTATTATATTTCAAAGGTAAACCCAAAGAATCCTTTAAATATCAAAGCTGCAGAAAAATTATTTTAGTCATAGAAAAGCTCAAGAAATGTAACCACAATCCCTTTCTGGGACATGTATGTGAAGATGAAATTAATCTGAAAAGGAAGATTAACAAGGAAACTTTAGCAGTGGTAAATTTAAAGTATATTTGGTTGTGATCTAAGATAAAAATAGGAAGAATGAACTATTATGCAGGTTATTTCCCATGGCATGAGTTGTAAGTTCTTTTTAAATATTTTATTTATTACTTTTATTTTTATGTATATTATTATATTGCCTGCAAGTATGTAAGTGCACTCATGTCATGCAATACCCATGGAGGTCAGAAAAGGGCATCAGATTCCCCTAGAACTGAAGTTATAGATGTCTGTTAGCTGTCATCTTGGTGCTGGGTATTGAACCTGAGTCCTCTGCAAGAACAGCCAGTCCTCTGAACCACTGACCCGTCTCTCTAGCCCTGAGTTGTAAGTTCTAACAAAGTAGAAATAAAATAAGCTTTAACCAGAGTATGTCAATATTACCAATGAATGCAAATGGGCTTAATTCAACTATTAACATTTATTTATTTATTTATTTATTTATTTATTTATTTATTTATTTATTTATTTATATGAATGTACTGTCTGCATGTAGGTTTGTGCACCCGTGTCATGCAATGCTGCGGAGGTCAGAAGAGGGTGTTGGATTCCCCTGGAACTGGAGTTCTCCTGGAATTGGAGTCACAGATGGTTCTCGGCCACCATGTGGGCGCTGGGGATTGAACCCGGGTCTTCTGCAAGAGCAGTCAGTGCTCTTAACCGATAGGCCATCTCTCCAGCCCCAAAATATATTTTCATTGTAAGTGAAAAACCAAGGTCCCACTATAGATGATCTATTGGAAAAAAAAAAAAAACCTCTAAAACAAAATGAATTAAAGAATACAAATATAGAGGAATAGAAAAACTACTGTAGCACCTGGAACTAACTAGAAAGGGAGTATAGAGAAAGAAATGCTGGACAAAGAATTTACAACAACAAATTCAGTCTTACAAGGAAAATAGTTTTTAGCACTTCCTGGACTTTGGGTATGATTAAATGTGAAGATCATTTTTTAATTGCAGAAATCACAACTCACAATAAAGAACTAATAATTATACGTACCAAGCAACAGAATAACACATTTCAAAGTAAATTATAAGAGATAAAAGTAGAAACACCTAAAAGACAGAAGGTAACTTGTGTAAATCAAATAGGCAAGGTAATGGGGCTGGAGAGATGGCCTAGCGGTTAAGAGCACTGACTGCTCTTGCAGAGGACCTGGGTTCGAACCCCAGCACCCACATGGTGGCTGAGAACCATCGTTGACTCCAGTTCCAGGGGAAACTGACACCCTCTTCTGACCTCCATGGCATTGCACGACACAGTGCACAAACCTACATGCAGACAGTACATTCATACACAGAAAAAATAAATTAAAAAACAGGCAAGGTAAGTCCATCAATGAGAATGTGCTATGTAGACTGTAGGAGTGCTTTTAAGAAGGCATTCTAGCTGGGCGTGGTGGCACACACCTTTAATCCCAGCACTTGGGAGGCAGAGGCAAGTGGATCTCTGTGAGTTCAAGGCCAGCCTGGTCTATGTAGTGAACCCCAGGACAGCTGGGGCTATAGGGAGACCCTGTCTCAAAAAGACAGAAAAAAAGCCATTCTAAGAGTGGCTCAGATGACAGTCATCTCCAGACTGAAGAGATGGGGACACCAGTAGCTGCTCTGTCCAGGAACAAGAGAGGCCGGTGATGCTGCCCCAGGCTGAGGAAGAAGGCCTAGAAATTCCCTGAAGAGAGTCACCCGTGTATCTGTATTCAAACGCTAAAGATTTTGGAGGCAAAGGCATTAGAAAGAAGCCTGTTCCCCTGAAAGCAAGCTTTCCTGCCTTAGCCTCTGCTTTTCATCCTGGCCCCAGCTCACTGAATGCTGCCATTCACATCCAGAGAGGCTCTTCTTTACCTAAGATGATTTGTAATCTTTATGCAAATAAATTAGAACTACATGCTAATCATCTCTGGAAGCACTGTCAGAGACATACTCAAAAGTACGCTGTACCAGTTTTCTAGGCATTAACTGGGGCAAACTGATAACCAGGATTAACCATTTACAACCAATAAGGAAATAGATGCACTAAATAACATAGTTGCTAATATAGGTCTTATAGCACATGCTCAACTGATAATCTCTAGTGTACATGGACAGTCACAGAATTCAAATGTTAGGACATCAGACAACAAAGAAAGTCTCAGATACAAATATTGTAAAGAATATTTTCTGGTTATGATATAAAAAACACTCAAAATTTAACACAACAAGAAAAAAGATTCTTACATTTAGAAAGTTTAAAATATCTATTAAACAATTCTTTTCTAAATGGCATATGCAAAAGATGGCAGCAAAGCCTGATAATGAATGCATCCTAATTTAGAATTTGGAGAAGCAGTCAAGAGGTAGCCTTAAACTCTATTCAATAAAAATGAAAGGGTATAAAAGTAAGAATTTACATTTCCAGTTAAAAAGAAATCAAGGAAGACAAGAGAAAACAAAAAAATACAATTAAATATAAATTCTCAAAAAAGCAATGACTAGATAAAAACAACAGATCTAAATAAATCCAAATCCTCCCCATCTCAGAAATTTGAAGAAATTAACAGTAAAGATAAACTCATTAACCCATTTAATAAGAAATAAAGCAAAAATTTATGCTATAAGAAATGGAAAAGAATAATTCCTGGAACAAGATAAATTTTGAGAACATGATTTTGTAACCCTTTATGCACATAAATGTGAAAAGTTAGATTAAATGCATCATTTTGCAGGCAATAGAAATATGCAGTTCACAGAGAGAGGAGGTTTAAGTACACAAATACACAAATTTCTACAGAAGGAATGAAGAAAATTACTGTGGACCAGTTGTACCATGGAGTACCAGACCTAAATTATGTCTTGGAAACAAGAAGAGGGGAGGGGGAACAGAGAAATTCTATGATACTTTCAAAAAACTAGAGGACTAAAACATCCCTTAACTTGTTCTGGAGTCTTAAAAACAACCACAGAGATACATGCACATCTATGTTTAGTGCAGCTGTCTTCACAATAGTGAAGAGCTGGAAGCAACCCAAGTGCCCCTCAGCGGATTAGTGGATAGAGAAAATATGGTACATCTATATAATGGAGTTCTATGCAGCAGTAAAGAAAGATGACATCATGAAATTTGCAGGTAAATGGATGGAACTCAAAGCCATTATGCTAAGTGAAGTAACAGAGTCTGAGAAAAACAAACAACAAATGGTATCCCTCATTTGTGGATGCTAGCACCAAATCCCTAGTTGTAAGGCAAACTGAGCAACGTTAATGTTATATTTCTTTATTTTTAATAAAAAATGTATTTACTTAGAAGCATTCAGAATGTCAACAAAACAGCTGCAATTTATTTTTCTTGCAATTACAGAGTGGGTATTTAGTTTTCAGAACAATTATTTCCATATAAGTTGCATCAGAGACAAGTGAAGATGAAAAAAACAAACTACCATCCCCATATATAACTAATTTGTGCTGTGCACCAACAAGAACTTGCTTTAAATTTCCATGCCAATTGACAGCCCCCACACTGTACCAGACAAGGTTAGTGGTTACTGAAAATACCACCAGGATAGAGCTATCTAAAGACACATTCAGTAGTATGTTGACTATACAAAAAAGGACACTGTACAGTTTAAAAACAAATCTTACACAGCCTTACATTTCAATTTTTTTTTTCTTTAAAAGGAGTGAGTTGTGTACAGGGGGGTTAAAAGCTTTATAGACAAGAAAAAACTATGCTAGAACAAACTTATTTATCATCTTCTTCATCTTCTTCATCTTCCTTTTCTTCCTCATCCTCTTCATCTTCCTCCTCTTCCTCATCCTCTTCACCTTCTTCACCTTCCTCCTCTTCCTTCTTTTTCTTGCTCTCTTCTTTGCAGCATCGAATCTTCCTTTAGCTCTGTACGCAGCAGTGTACTTTTCATATCTCTCCTTCAGCTCAGCGGCCTTCTTCTCATGAGGCTGCTCGTCATCTGCAGCACTGTTGCTCCACATCTCTTCCAGTTTCTTTGCAACATCACCAATAGATAAGCCAGGATGCTCTCCTTTGATTTGGGGGAGATACTCAGAGCAGAACAAGAAGAAAGCCAAAGGAGGCCTCTTGGGTGCATTGGGATCTTTTAACATCTTTTTTGTTTTCCCTTTGGGAGGGATATGGGTTTTCATTTCTCTTTCATAACAAGCCTTGTCCGCCTTTTCCATGTCTTCAAACTTTCCTTTTTCTTTAGCAGACATGGTCTTCCACCTCTGAGCACTTTTTGTAAAAACTCTGAGAAGTCGACCAAAGTATCAGGGTGCTTTGTGCAAGTTTGCACAAAGAATGAGTATGATGACATTTTGCCTCTTGGTTTCTTAGGATCGTCTTTGCCCACGTTTAGTTGTTCTACCTCTGCGAGGCACAGAGTTGCCCAGTGCCAGTCCTGCGCTCACTTGCTCTGGTGCTGCTTCTATGGAGCTCAATGTACAGCAATGGCTGTTGTATTTTTTTTATCTGAAAGCAACTGTGCTGTTATAAGGTGAATCCCTTAACGGGCCCTAGAATTAACCTACCACTTATTTTCAGACTTGTAATTTTGGTATACGGATGGAGGGTATATATATTAGAGTAATATAAAATTAAAAGGAAAAAAGTGTAAATTCATAAACATGTTTTGGAATTTAAAAAATTGTTTAAAAAGGAAAAAACAAAAGACACATGCTAATATTTTTCAAGGAAGAGATATAGCATTGAACTTTCATTTTTTTCTGATGCAAAATTGAGTTTTATTATTTTTTTTATTTTTTATTTTTTTCTGTATATCAATGTACTGTCTGCATGCAGGTTTGTGCACCCGTGTCGTGCAATGCCGCGGAGGTCAGAAGAGGCTCTCGGATTCCCCTGGAACTGGAGTTCTCCTGGAATTGGAGTTTCAGACGGTTCTCGGCCGCCATGTGGGTGCTGGGGATCGAACCCAGGTCCTCTGCAAGAGCAGTCTGTGCTCTTAACTGCTAGGCCATCTCTCCAGCCCCCAAGTTTTATTATTTTTTAAAGTAACATTCCCTTGAACTTTTAAAGTAGTCATCATCAACTTCCTACCTAAATTTTACTCGGTGTTTATAATGTACTAGGCACAATGACTTTGATGAGGAAGGAAATCAGGTTTCTCTCTGTAGACCACATAGCCTGGAACTCAATATGTAACTCAAGCCGGCCTCAAACTCACAGCAATCCTCCTGTTTTAGTACGGGAATTACAGGCATCACCAGCTGTGCCTGGCCAGGTACCATGACTGATGTTTTTTTCTGTATTAACACATTTAAACCTGATAATATTGAACTTTCGATCTAATAAAAATAGGACACACAAAGAAATGTACCCATCACTATCAATCAAAACAATGGACATAAAGTTTCTAGGTGAGATTTTACTGAACAGAATCTACTACTATATAGAAAGCATACCTTATGATGAAGTATGATTTACTTGAGGGATCAAATAATTAGGGAATTGTAAATTAGAAAAAAATGTATATTTAAAATTCTAGGAAAATATCAATTGATATCCTCTGTAAATTTTTATTTTTATTTTTTTTGTTTATTTTTTTTATTGATGCTTTGTGTATTTCATATATCATTTTCCAATTCAGTTCAGGCATATATCCCCTTCCCTTCCCCCC
>VZQC01008945.1:1271267-1388175 GCA_009823505.1 Rhizomys pruinosus
TTTTTTGGTTAACTGGGCTAGAGTTATAATAAGAACCAGCTTTTGGAGTCATTGATTCTATGTATTGTTTTCTTTGTTTCTATTTCATTGATTTCTGCTCTGATGTTTGTGATTTCTTCCTGTCTATTGGGTTTAGGGTTCATTTGTTGTTGTCTCTCAAGTGTTTTTAGCTGCAGTGTTAGATCATTTATTTGTTCCCTTTCTGTTTTTTTGATGTGGGCACTTAGGGCTATAAATTTCCCTCTCAAGACTGCTTTTAAAGTATCCCACAGGTTTTGTTGTGTTGTATTGTCTTTTTTGTTCAGTTCCATGAATACTTCTATCTTACTCTTTATTTCTTCCCTGACCCATTCATTATTCAGGATGGTGTTGTTTAGTCTCCATGTGTTCTTGTAGCTAGCTGGGCTTATTCTGGTGTTCATATTGAGCTTTATTGCACTGTGGTCTGATAGAATGCATGGAATAATTTCAATCCTTTTGTGTTTGTTGAGATTTCTTTAGTGTCCCAATATGTGGTCGATTTTGGAGAATGTTCCATGAGGTGTTGAGTAGAAAGTATATTCTCTGGTGTTTGGGTGGAATATTCTGTAGATGTCTCTGAGGTCCATTTGGTGTATTGTATTGTTCAGTTCTGATGTTTCTCTGTTTATTTTTTGTCCAGTTGATCTATCCAAGGGGCTCAGTGGGGTGTTGAAGTCTCCCACTATTAGTGTGTTAGGATTAATCTCTGTCTTGAGGTCGTGCAGAGTAGTGTTTATAAAGTTAGGTGCACCAGAGTTTGGTGCCTAGACATTTAGGATTGTGAAGTCTTCATGGATCATTGTTCCTTTGACAAGGATGTAATGGCCCTCTTTTTCTCTTCTGATCAGTTTTACTTTGAAAACTATTTTGTCTGATATTAAAATAGCCACTCCAGCTTGTTTCTTGATACCATTCTCTTGGAATATTTTTTTTTCCATCCGTTCACTCTAAGGTGGTGTCTGTCCTTGCGGGTGAGATGGGTTTCTTCTAGACAGCATATAGAAGAATTCTGTTTCCTAATCCATTCTCCCAGTCTATGCTTTTTGATTGGGGAGTTTAGAGCATTAGTATTTAAGGTTATTATTGAGACATGTGTGTAGCTTCCTTTCACCTTATTTTTTATTTGCATTCTTGGTCCTGGTTTGTATTTACTCTGTTATGCTTTTGTTGTTTTTCTCTCTTTAATTGCTTAGGGATAGTTGCTCCTTTCCTCTGTTCTTTGGATTGCTTCAAGGATTTTCTGAAGTGTTGGTTTCTTATACATGTATTCTTTCATCTTGTTCATGTCATGAAAGATTCTTCTTTCTCCAACTATAATTGACATTTAAAATTTTATTTATTTATTTATTATTTTTATGTGTAGTATGAGTGTACTGTCTGCATGTAGGTTGGTGCACCCGTGAGTTGACATTTTTGCTAGGTGTAGTAGTCTGGGTTGGCATCTAAAGTCGTTTAGTACTGGGAATACTTTGATCCACATTCTTCTAGCTTTCATAGTTTGCACTGAGAAGTCAGCTGTGATTCTGATGGGTTTCCCCTTTCATGTAACTTGTTTTTCTCTTGTGGCTTTCAGTATTTTGTCTTTGTTTTGAGCATCTAGTGTTTTAACAATTATACAGCATGGGGAATTTCTTTTCTGGTCCTGTCTGTTTGGTGTTCTATGTGTTTCTTGTATTTGTATGGGTTTGTCTTTTTTTCCGTTTGGGGAAAATTTCTTCTATTATCCTGTTGAAGATCTGGTCAAAATAGTGTTGTCTTGGAATTCTTCTCCTTTCTGTATCCCTATGATGCGGAGTTTTGATCTTTTCATAGTGTCCCACATTTCCTGGTTGTTCCACTCCTGTGGGTTTTTTTTCAAATTTTCACAATCTTTACTTGAGCATTCTAGTTGGTCCATGTTATCCTGCAGGTCTGATATTCTTTTTTCTGCTTCTTCCATTCTGCTTCTGAGACTTTTTCTCATCCTTTCCTGATGGTTGTATGAATGTTCAATTTCCTTTTTCATTTCATCCTGTGATTTCTTTAGTGTTTCCACTTCCTTCTGGAGCCTGTCATTCTCATCTTGTAGCTCCTTGGTTTGCTGGTCATTTTCTTTTTCATTTTGGCCTGGGATCTTTTCAGCATTTTTACTTCCTTCTGGAATTTGTCATTTTCTCCCTTTTGTTATTTCCAATGTTTGTCATTATCTCCCTCTAGGTCCTTTTTAAGTTTTTCATTCTCTTCCCTTAGTTCTCTAATTTCTTTGAATATTTCCACAATTGTTCTTCTAAAATCCATGTTTTGGTTTCCTTCCAAGGAGATCACATTTTAGGAATCTTCTGCAGGGTTGGTAGAGTTTGGTGTGGATTTATTATGAGCTTTTCCCATGTTGGTTTTTTTGTGTGTGTCTTTGGCATGTGGATTTGCTTGTTTATTTGTTTCTTTGGGTTCTGGTGCCTTGACATTGGCTGCACAGACTGTAATTATGAATACTGCGCCTGCTAAATCCTCTGCACCACTGCTCCCCCAGGCTGAGGGGGGTGGGTTTGCTACATTGGCCAGCATGCTGGTACCCTGTTGGTGAACTCATGTCATGAGCTGGGCACACTCTGGTGTTGTGCTGTGTGTGTGTCTGACTCTGCCCACATCGCAGGCTGGGACCTGAATGTTGGAAGGTCTCAGGCTATACCAAGCCTCCATGGGGCACAGGGATGCCCAAAGCACCCAAGAAGCAGTGTTCACCTTGTCTTTTGCAGGCTGTTGTCGTGCAGGACACAGGTGAAGTCTGCTCACTCCAAGAACTGGGCGCATGCTGGTGTTGTGCTGTGTACACGTCTGACTCTGCCCTGTAAATTTTTAAAAAAGGTTTCCACGTAAGTTATTGCCCTTTTCTAATATACAAAAATACAAACGTGTAATTAATTTAACCCAACAAAATATGCAATTTATCCTTAACTCCATAGTGAAGAAACACTGGAACTATTTCCATTGATGTCAGGAAACAAGCAAGGAATGTACTATTTCTATCTTATTCTCCCTGTACTGAAGCCACTACATTCTCAGAAGATAAATAAATTAATGTTCCCTCCAAGAAAATGGAATAGAAAAGAAACCTATTTCCACTTACAGTTTATAGGATCTTATACCTGTAATACCCTAATATCAATGAGAACATTAATTCAAACTCTAAAGACAATCACGATATGAAATTAGCACACAGAAATCAACAACTTTCATAGACACAGAAAACCCAGCCAGAAGATAACAATGAGAGAAAGAGATGACTATATCCATAAAGAGAATTTAATGAAGAGATGTACAATGCAAAGTCTTTATTAGTGAAAACATCAAAATATGCCTTGAAGAGACAAAAGTTGGCTTGAACAAGATGGAAACATACCATGCTCATAGATAGGATGATGCATATCAGAAACAAATCCATTGTATCAAAATTTGTTTGTATATTTTTACAATGCTGATAAAAGCATAGCCCTCTGTGTTTCTTCTAACTTATGAATGTCTAAGTTCAGGGTATAATCTTAACATGAAGACTATGTGACAAGGCCAACTTTTCAAGTGGTTGAGAGAGTCTTGTGAACAGTTAAGAAAAAAGCATTAGGGGTCTCTCAGGGTTTTTTTGGGGGGGGTGGTTGAGAGCCCCTTGCTCCTCTCAGCTCCTCATCTACCAGTTCCATCCACTTGAGAACAAAATCAGGTCTTGCTAGACCAGGCTTCCTTTTCTGAAGCATGAGCAGACTTTCCTCTTTATAGACTGAACACTGCTGAAGTCCCCTTAGTGGCTCTCCAAAACCTCCCTGAACAGGAAGACTGGTGACCCACCTCTGCAGGCCTTTTCAAGAGATGCCCCCATGCATAATCCCCTAAGACTTGGTTGACCTCTGAGGGCAAGGAACAAAGTTATCCCCCAGGTCCCTCGGCCAAATTGGTATGGATGTCAGTCAGGTATGGTCATTAAGCACCCAGAAAGGCTAAGTTGTACCAGCCTGTTACATTGCACCTGTATTAACATTGTACCATTTGGAAACAAACTGTATGTTATTTCCATGTCATATTTCTTGATTTGCATCTTTCCATTTTAATCCCATATTACTCTAAAAGATGCACGCATACCCTCCATCATATACTAAAAATCCAAGGTCTGAAAATAAGTGTTAGGTCAGTTCTAAAACCTGTGTAGGGATTCCCAATACAAGAGCACAGTTGTCTTTAGATCGTGAGGAATATAACATTAACATTACTCAACTGACCTCAACAAAACAAAACCTTGAGTAATCTGGGCTAACTGTGTGGCCTTAAGCATCCAGAAAGAAAATACAACCAGAAATAAATGATCAGTAAGACCAGAGAAACTGTAACGCAGACATAAAACTTGAGATCTCAGTAAAAAGACAAAAAGAAAAAAGAGAGCACTGTTGTTTGGCCTGTCTTCAATTCTTACAGGCAGGTGCATCTGCTCTGTGGATGCCACTGCTTTTGGCACTCCTCAAGGACATGAGATACAGCTTTTTAACCTTCCAGTGTGGACTGAGGACTGCTGAGATACCCAGCTTGTGAACTAAGCAGCTAATGGGAATTCAGCCTCATCAGAATATGGATTACCGTTGTTGGACTACCTCAGCAGTATCATGGAGGCCAGTGCAGGGGGATCAAGACAGGACGTGTGTTTACTGGACTTGATTTGGGGGACTATGGGAGGGAAAGACCCTAATGTGGAGCACAAGTGCAGGATTGATGGTTGTATGGGCTTGCCAAGGAGGAGCCTTCGAGCACTTCCTTAAGGAATATATGACATCTTTTAGGAAAGAAAAAAACGTTGTCCAATTCAAGTGATATGTGTATGTATGTATGTATGTATCTATCTATATATATGTATATATATATACATATATATATATATATATACTTAAGCAATACAAGTAGGAGAGAACAATAACAACAAAAGAACTGGAAAGAAAACTCTAGAAAGACTCATAAAAAGATGCAGGACATGTATGGCAGAGTATAGGGACTTGGGTGGGGTGGGGGAATGGAAAGGGAAGTAACTCTAGATTCGATTGAGAAATGATGTAAGACTTATTGAAAAAGTTTAATAACAATAAAAAATAAATGGTTAAGATAAAAATAAAAATAAAGTAAATATAAGCTAAAAAATTAAAAAACAGCAGGCGTGGTGGCGCACACCTTAAATCTTAGCACTTGGGAAGCAGAGGCAGGCGGATCTTTGTGAGTTCAAGGTCAGCCCGGTCTACAGAGCGAATTCCAGGACAGCTGGGGCTACAGGGAGACCCTGTCTTAAAAAGACCAAAAACTAACTAACTAACTAAATAAATAAATAAATATAAAAAACAAAACAAAAAGAATAAAAGCATTATTTTACATCAGAGCCTGAATTAGTTTGTGATTGGCCAGACTGCTATAAAATGAAAGTGAGAGTGAAGAGGAGAAATTCAGGCATCCTCCCTTTATAAGGAACAGTCATCCCCACTTGCTGCTAAAGTATGATCCCATAACATAACATACCCACTGTTCACTGTCTCTGTTTTGGTCCATCGCTCCCAGAAGGCCGTTAAGAAGTGATTCCAGGAAACTTAGGAGGATGTTAGGAGTGGAGCCAGAGGCAGAGGAGGTTTGTCGAAGGGCCTCCAATGAGCTGGTTATCACTATGGGTGGTAGAGACCTCACATGCTGAGAGACCTCACTCTGTAAAGAGTAGAGAATTATTATTCTTCCAAGACAGCTAAAGTCTGAGGTGTGCTGTAGTGTGGCACAGGGTACCTGTATCACTTGTTATGATGGCAGTCAATCAGATTTACAGCATCTCTTGCTCTTTGGTGAGTGCATAGAATTGAGAGGATGGACATGGATAGTGTTTTCAGTCTTCCAGGTATCGAGACCAGAAAAGTCGCTCTTGTTCTGTTGTATGTGCCTGAAAGAGGTATCAATAAAAGTTAAATGCGTTCTGCTTATTCCCCTCTGCCCATATATCCTCTGTGAATAGAGGCTTGTCTCTGCTCACTTTGATCTTTGGAGATACCCATCATGGCCAGGGAAACTCCTGAGTACATGTTTAGTTTTTATGGATTTTGTTAATATTATATTCTTATTTAAAAACAGTAGTAAATTAGTCATCTATTACTCTATAGCCAACCTCTCCCAAGGTTAGAGGCTTAAAACAACAAATACTACCTCAGAGTGTGTGAGTCAGGAATTCAAGAGCAGCTTGGGGGGGGGGGCGGTGGCTCAAGGTCTCTTATGAAATTGCATTTTGGATTTGAACAAGTTTCAGTCACTGGCAAGGGTTTGCCAGTCACCAGAGGTCCTGTTTATAAGATGGTCCACTCATGAGCCTACTGACCTAAAGCGAGATGCCTCAGTTGCTCTGCCTTGCAAAGCTCTCCATCACCTATTGTGTGTTTTCCTAGCATGGCAGCAGGTCACCACTGCAGCAAGTGATCCAAGAGTAAAAGTGAGACAGAAAATGCAAGGTTCTTCACAATCTACTCTTAGACGTTATTTCTTATCATTTTTGCCCTATTGAACTTGCTAGAAGCCACTATATCTAGCTTACTCCTAAGAGGAGAATTAAGCTCCATTTCTTTTAGATGTTGTAACATGATTGAATCTGGGCATCAGTCAGCTGCTCTAATCCTGAGCTGAAGCTCAGACCCTAAGTTCCTTCTCTGAAAGGAAGGCATATTAAATAATTTGTGGACATATTTCAAAACATCTCACCACAAATATGAAGGGCATACCAGAGTCTGAAAGGCTAAAGTTATGGTGTCTCGCAGTCATTTGGGGTTAACATAGCACAGTGGAGTAGGCAGGGTGACTTTTGAATTCATATGGACTCAAATGGGGATCCTGCCCAAGGCCAACTTCACCAAACTGTGACCAGTGCTGTGTCTTGGACCCTACTCTCAAGTCCCCCGTTTCATTCAACACTCTGCTTTTTCCATCTCAAAACTGTAGTTTTTAGAATTTCTTACTATTTTTGTTTTTGTCCTTGTGTTTTATGAGTGAAGTCCAAATGGGAACACTGGAATGTATATGAGCAAAGGAGATAACCACAGCACAAGCCCAAGCTGTGACCGCCATTTTGGGATGCTTTATTTGCATATATACTGGCTGGAAGATCCCATGAGCTCTGATGGACCTACAATGCTTGCAAGTTCAATGACTCAAAGCAAATACAAAGCAAGTGTATTATGTCCACTATTGAGCAATAAGTCCACTCATGGTCCCAAGGGGCCATATTTTCCATCTAAACCAGAACTTGCTTTGAGTGTACAGAGAGAGCAAAAGGATTCTAAGAAGCCAGAATTAGCACAAAACTCTATCATATCCTTTATTACTCATGTTCTTTCCTTGTATTAGTCAATTCTTTCCACTGAAGTGATGACAGGCCATTTATAATTCTTTTGCAGTCCTTGTTGCTCAGCAGTAAGTCAAAGGTAGAGTGTCGATAGGTTGAACACATGTTAAAAAGTGAATTATAATGCTTGTTAGATTTGTGTTGTGTTCACTGTTCCAGTAAGAACGCACCAGGCACATGCTAAGGAGTGAGTATGAATTGTGTTATTTTAATGATTACAGATAAAGTGCTCAGAATACTCCATTTAAAAGTACAATGCAGTTGTCTTTTGATATCCAAGGAGAGTTGCTTCCAGGATATCCCCAGGGATACCAAAATCTGTTGATATACAAGTCCCTTGCATAAAATGGTATAATATTTGCATATAGCTTATACAGACTTCTTGTATACCTTAAACAGTCTCTGAATCAATTATAACATATAACAGATTGTAAATACTATTGAGTAATTATTAAACTTTTGCTTAGGGAATTATGTCAAGGAAAACTCCTGACATTCAAAACAGATGTAATTTTTTCAGAATATTCTCAATTAGTGGTTAGTTGGATCCACAAATGTGGAACCCACAGATTTAAAGGGCTAATTACACTAGGGAAAATGGTGAAATCTATCCTAAACTTAGAATAATATTAAATAGCAAAAATGAGATGAAATAAAATAAAAAACACATTGTAAAAAGTCCAGAGAGATCTGGAGAAAAGAAGAGCTTTGTATTTGACTCCATTTTAGTGACAAGTTTTCTGCGGCGTTTGAGCACACTGTCCATATTCGCATTCTTCATAGAACCTGAACAAGAGAAAGAGATGAGATCTGGCTTGCTGTGTCACTTGTTTGCTCCATAAAGATTCTCTAAATGATTGACTTCCTCAAACTTTCATTTTTCTCTTCTACAAATGGAGATCCCAGCAAGACGCAACTTACAAAGCTGTTAGGGTAAAATGATAAGATGCTTAAAAAATGTCTAGTATCCTGTCCACCTGGTGAAAGCTCCTTTCGTAAATGATATATTGTTATTTGCTAACCACTGGGCTAGGAAGGAGGACAGAAAGGCATAAGTAGAACGAAAAATGAGACCTAGACACCAGATCAGAAGACAGCTCAGTCTGAACAAGATGGAAGCCGACCTGGGCAGTTTAAATTTCCTCAAAAGACAGGAGGGGATGTTCCCTGTTTGTCTGGAGGGAGGGGGGGTTGCATCCTCTCTTAGTAAATTGTATCTCTGAGGAATTGTTACTCAGAGTCACATTTGAAAGGTTCTGATCTTTTGATCATTGCTACTTTTTTCAGCCTGAAACTTACTCCTTCCATTTAAGGAAGGGGCTAGAAAGGAAAAGTTATCTCTACAATTTGTCCTTGGAATTTCACTGACTACTCTAGTTTCTTAACCATCAGTCATTCTCTTTGTTTATTTGACTGGGTGGGAAGGAGAGTTCTCCCCCTCCATGGCTACCCTTGCTGGACCTCAGAAATAAAACTCCCAGTCCTGACAAGGACATCTTGCCTTTTCCTTACCCCCCACCCCCTTCCACCCTCTGTGCTGTTTCCTGCATCTCCCAGGGAGATTATAGAAGGAGAAAACACCGCAAATTCAAATAATAATAAAAAGGGTTAATTACATTCTCCTGTTGTGATATGCTAGTTGCCTTTTTAAAGAGACTTGGCATTATCAAAGATCATATTATTAAAACCAATATTTTTATGGGAAAGTTCAAGTTCTTGGCAAAAGAGTTTTAAATTAAAAAGGCTAATTTTTTTCCTTGAAAAAAATGTGAAAAATCAGATTGGCTTTATTAATTTTATTTTGTTATGTCTAAACTAAGATTAATATAACAACTTAATTATCAAGTGGCTAAAGCAAACCTAAATATTGCTGAGAAAATTTTCAAGGGAATAGCAAAGCACCAAATTTGCAAATGCCTAGGTAAATTTTAGAACAGTTCTCAGCCATTAATGTTGAATACAAATCTAATCTGCCAAATGAATAGCAAGCCACTCAGACAAAGCAATTATGGATTTCTAGAATGTCTTTGAAGTGCTTTTCCCCCAATATATGACTATGTGTCATGCTATTATCCATTGTAGATGCACTCTAATCAGCAACCATGGGCGTGGTGCCAAGTACATTTACTAGAGTCTGTTTGAAATGCTATAGCAAAATCTGGTAGACAGTATGACTTGTAAACAACACGAGTTCAAGTTTAAGTTTTAAATGCTGAGAAATCTAATAGCAAGGCCATGGCAGATTTAGTGTCTGATGGGGCACCTTCTTGCTAGGTCCTCTCATGCTGGAAATGGGGAGCTGAAGGTTTCTGAAATCCCTTTCACTAAGACACCCTTGTGATTCCTTCCAAAGATCCAAATACCAGCACACTGGGGTATAGGATTCAACATCAGAATTTCAGGAACATGCAAAGATTCATTACACACACACACACACACACACACACACAGACACACACATGTATATATCAAAGATTCAGGCATACATGTAATGATGTCACATAACTTTTGACTGCTGTGCAAAAAGAGGTTAACTTAGAGAGAACTAAGGAGAAAATTAAAAAACCAGTCTAGATGGTGGCACAAGGTCCCAGGAGGATAAGGCAGAGAGCTTGAGATTTCAAAGCCTGCCTGAAATACAGAGTATGTTCTAGACTATCCATGATGGCTTAATCTCAAAAAACAAAAAGTAAAACTGTTGATTCAAATGAGGCTCTAGGTTCAATTCCTAGAACGAAGAGAAAACAAAATACCAGAATAAAATAAAAATTACCTTTCTAAAGTAGTTTAAAAGTAAACTTGTAAAATGGTGGTTTGAATGAGAATGACCTCCGGATGTTCAAATATTTGAAAACTTGGTCATCCTCAGTTGTTGGTACTGTTTGCAGAGGTTTTTAAGGCATGGCCTTGCTGGAGGCTCTAGGTTCAATTCCTAGAACGAAGAGAAAACAAAATACCAGAATAAAATAAAAATTACCTTTCTAAAGTAGTTTAAAGTAAACTTGTAAAATGGTGGTTTGAATGAGAATGACCTCTGGATGTTCAAATATGTGAAAACTTGGTCATCCTCAGTTGTTGGTACTGTTTGCAGAGGTTTTTAAGGCATGGCCTTGCTGGAGGAAGTATGTCACTGGAGGCGGGCTTTGAGAGTTCATAGCTTCACCCCACTTCCAGTTTTCCCTCTCTGCTTCCTATTGACTGTTGTAAGTGTGAGCTTTAAGCTTTCAGCTTCTGCTCACATGCATGCTGCTTGCTGCAGTGCCTCTCCACCATGATGCAATCTTACCCATCTAGAACTATAAGCCAAGTAAACTCATTCTTCCATACATCTTTTTTGGTCATGGTGTCTTATTACAGCATCAGAAAAGTAGCTAGTACATAAGTTGTTCTCTTACAGGGCACTCAGGAATATTTAGACTCTTTACATGAATCTGGAGCTGGTTGATTTCATCATTCATCTCATTATTTTCCTTTGTCACTTTATCCAGAGATGCTAAAAATAATCTGCATATGTCATTATATCAGGAGAATAAAATGCATTTATCTTTGTGATTTCATAGACTCGTTCACACCACAGACTTTCAGGACTCTGCTACCAAGGGAGTCTTTAGTAACTGAAAGTTTCCTAGAGTTGGAAAACCAGCTCTAGATGCCACCATTAGAGAAATTCACATTCTTTCAGTTCTATTTCTCTAGAACCACTCCTGGTACTGCAATCTCTATTAGTCAGTGTTCTCTAAAGGAATAGAACTGATAGCAGGCACACACACACCACATTCTATGGGGTGGGTGGCGGGTTCCTCGCTCTGAAGAGATATTGGTATGATATATCTTATCTTAGAGCTCGACTAGATTCCTGCTACTACTATAATTATTAAACGCGACGATTTATTAGATTCACTTACAGGATATGATCCAGGTAGCATAAAATGCCTGCCTCATACTGGTGAGGCCAAGAATAATAGTATTTTCTCTGTGCATAAATCTTGATTTCCCAATAGCCCTAATATGTCAGTGAAGGTCTGGATGATCCCTGGAGATCTGCTGGTCTTCAGTCTACATTCAAACCCTGAAGAGGTTGGTTCTAATATCAGCAAAGGAATGCCAAAACAACAAGACAGATAAACTCATCAGCTTAAGAGAAGACAAGCAGGCAAAAAGCAAGTTTCCTTCTTCCATGTCCTTCTATCTGGGTTACCACCAGAAGGTGACACCCACATTTATGGTGAGTCTCTTGGTCTCAAATATTATAATCAAGATAATCCCTCATAGGAGTACCCAGTGGCTTGGGTTTTAGTTTATTCCAGACACAGTCAAGTTGATAACCAAGATTCACCACTATAGATGCCATCAATCTTTAAAGGACCTACATTCCCAGGAGCAAAATCTGCTTTGAACAGAGGAGAGAGAGAAAGAGTCATTATCCAAGTAAGGAGGACTGGAAGGTCTTGGGGGAGGACAATTCTAATTTAAAGAAGAAAGGAGATGAACATGAAGAAGGAACTGAGAAACCTACCAGAGCAGATATAGCAGCCCAACGTGGAGAACACAGACATCAGGAGTGTACCAAAGGGAGAAAGAATAAGAAAGCTTAAACACACATTTCTAAAGAGAGAGCCAGATGAGTGTTATGGCCACCATGTAACTCAAGGAGCTTAGGAGAGGAAGGACAGTAGGACTTCTCTAAACCAAACTACTTACTATGAAGAGAGTAAACTGAGGCACAAAGAGGGGCGTCGTCTACCTAATGTTATAGAACTTGAGAGTAGTAAAACGTGATACTCCAATTTACAATTTGAAGGTTTTTCATGTTGCATCAAAAAGTCAACTCTATGTCAAATCAGCATATGCAGGGTCTGTATCAAAATGCACCTTCTTTCTTTAGAAATGAGAAATACCATGGGGACCACTTGGAAGGGACAACTGTATTAAAAGAGCCAGATCTAAATCCTATGCCAAGGTTAACATTGGAACTTCCAGTTCTTGCAAAGATGAAGGCCAGTGCTGAGCCCGAGGAAGAAGCTAAATGTCTAGAGTCACTTCCTCAGAGATTATAAGTCCCTTAGGATCGGGGACCAGTTTTATTTTCTTTTTCATCTCAAACACCTGGACAATAATCACATTTTTATAAACATCGTGTTTTAAATTCTGTAGATATGTCTGTGTGCTTGTGTGTGCATTGGATATATGGACCTGGAGATGTAGTGCCCGGAGCTGAGCCTGTGTCTGTAACCTTCTAACTGCTGAGCCATCTCTCTAGCCATTTGTATCTTTTTTTTTATTTTATTATCTTTATTTTATTTTATTATTTGTATCTTTTTTTTATTTTATTTATTTTTGTATGTGTATGAATGTACTGTCTGCATATCGGTTTGTGCACCCGTGTCGTGCAATTCCATGGAGGTCAGAAGAGGGTGTCGGATTCCCCTGGAACTGGAGTTGTCCTGGAATTGGAGTTACAGATGGTTCTTAGCTGCCATTTGGGTGCTGGGAATTGAACCCAGGTCCTCTGCAAGAGCAGTCGGTGCTCTTAACCGCTAGGCTATCTCTCCAGCCCCCCATTATTTGTATCTTTTAAAAGAAGTAATTTGTCAGTGTTGCTTCTCCTGTTGCTCTGATGAAATCCCCTGACAAAAGCAATCTCTAGGAGGAAGGGCTTATTTTGGCTCACAGTGCCAGGATACAGGTCCATAATGGCACGCAGCCCTCCTGGTGGCAGGAGCTTGAGGGAGCTTGGTTCCATCACATCCCTGTCAGAAGCAGAGCGTGATGAATGCTTCTGCTCAGCTAGCTTTCTCCTTTGTATTCAGCCCAGGACCCCAGCACGGGGAGTGGTTCTGGCCACTTTGAGGGTGGAACTTCACACCTTGCCTCCATTATCTTAAGATAATTCCTAGAAAATAATTTAATGTAAGCAGTCTCTCACAGGTGTGCCTGCAGGTCTGTCTCCTAGATGATTCCAGATCCTGTGAAGTTTACAGTTAAAACTAATCATCACTTCATCGCTAGAATCCTTCGTACTTGGATTTCCCTCCTACCGTGTATAAATTCACTCAGATCAGAAACTAAAGAGACTGTGGAGACTGTGGAGACTGAGGGAAGAGAGACTAGAGTGAGGCTCTTCTTAGGTTTATTTTCCTTGTAGTTGCTGTCGTTATTCCCTTAGAAGACCTGGGACAAAGGTAAGAACTGAAGCAATTATGGATAAAAATTTGAATAATAGTGCAGCAGTTAAGCTACCTGAAAAGCAAAGTCTGGAGGAAAACTCTATAAACTGGAGTGTGGGTCTTTAGCAAGACCTCTTTTAGAGTCTGCAGTTGGGATTGTTCCTATGCATACTGGTAACCAATAAGTAAAACAAAATGTGCCTGCCTTTGCTACTAGAGTACCAATATACCCTGTACAACAATGTAGATCAAGTACCAGTGCAATGATTCAAACCTGAGTTTGACAAAAGCCTTCAAAACTGTACAGTTTCGAAGGGCCAGGAAGAAAAGCTCATTGGCTAAGTGCTTGCCATGCAATACGAATACCTGAGTTTGATCCCCAGAACCCGTATAAAAAAGCAAATGTGGTGGTACATGCTTGCAATCCCAGACTAGCCTACCTAGACTAATGGGAAATTTCAGACTAGTAGGAAGCCCTGTATCAAATAAACAAGGTGACCAGGTATGGTGGCACATGCCTTTAATTCCAGCACTTGGGAGGTAGAGGCAGGTCTCTGTGAGCTCTAAGCCAGCCAGGTCTACATAGCAAGTTCCAGGCCAGCTGAACTACTGGGAGACTTTGTCCCAGAAAGACAACAAACAAACAAACAACAACAAAAAAAAGTGAATAGCTCCTGGCTATTAACTTCCATATCCACATGCACACATGTGCACATATTAATATACACAAAACCAATACTGTGTGAGGGGAAGACAATGGTTGTAATGTGTGGTCTAAAGTTCTCATCAGAGGGAATGTAGTTTCAAAGATGATTTGAAGGTCAAATGTGGTTAACATTATCATAATGTAGCAATGGGGGATGGTAAAAAAAAGGTTTTTTTGAGAATTAGGATTAGTTACATTCTTTGATAACAATTTTCAAAGATAGCAACAGCAAGTGAGATCCAATAGTCAAGCTACAAGAGAAGACTATGAACTGTGAGTGGAGTTGGGGAGGGAGGGCCATTGTCTTCCCAAATTCTTAAATACCCAAGAAGATAGACACAGAACTTCCCAGAACCATCCTTCCAATTTCTTTATTCTACCAGAGCTCTGACTATGTAAGAAGGGGTATTTCCCTAGAATTGGTAGTGATTCGTATGGTTTGGACATTTTCTGATTACCAGGGAAAGAAATAAATACTGGTTACTTCCTTACCTGGTAGAATAGAGTTTGCAGAAAAAGAGAAAATACAATCTTGATGAAGGGCAAGCAATACTGTGCTGGTGAAGAGACTGTGTGGGTGAAGGCATTCATGTTTTTCATAGAAAGAATTTCCATTCTTCATGACTTTGGGAACAAAGCCAATATCTGCTTTAGAGGAGCAGAGATTTCTAGAATGTAGGGTAGAAAACAGTGGCTGGGCAAGTAAGTGCCACGCAAGGTTTGAAAGCGACAGCTCAGAAATCTACATGAAGGCCTGGGAAGGGCAAGGTACTGGGTTGGCCTCATGTTTTCAGACTGACAAGGCCTTTGAGATATTTTTATGGGTCAAGAAGAATATGATTAACCAGAAAGTGGAGCCTAGACACCTCCCACCCCTGCCTCATATCAAACTACAAAGGCAGGGTGGGCAGGGAGGAAGGAAGAGAGCAGGAACAGAGAGGTGCCGACCCTGCTTGGTTAGAGCAAGGTCCTGTTCCATGCTGGGTTTCACAATAGCACCAGGTTTGCCTCAGAAGCATGTTTTAAAACAGTCCCTGGAGATGAAAAGCCATATTCATCTTCTCTTCCTTGTCTCCAAATCAGTCCTTTGCATCTATTTTCCAACACAGTGAACAGAAAATAGGACAGCTCCAGGATTCAAGACTGAAACAAGAAAAGGAACAGACACTTTCTTAACTGTGAAGTATATCAGTCATTTTGTTAGGTGCCTTATTGACCTGCCTTTTATATGTTGTTCACAATGAAGAGCATCTGGTTTCAGTCATGGTTGTTATACATAAGAGCTAATAGCTACAGGTGAGTCACCTAACCTTTGCATGGCTTGCGGAGGGGCATAGAAAGGGGCCATTGGCATTTCCCTACTCCTCTGGAGCGTTATCGTTAGAGTTAGAAGATAATGAACAGAAAAATCACTTGATGAAGTGCCTACCACATATAAGGGATTATTAATTATTTCCACAGTAAGTTGCTTTGCAAGACACTAACGTCTGAGATTCCCCCACTTGAGAAATGGATTTTTTTTTCTCCATTTACCTCAAATGTGTATTCTAATTCTAGTCCGATGTCACTTGGAAATTAGTCTCAAAGATCTGACTTATCTTTGGCACCAAGCAGCAGGTCAACTCTTTCTGTCCCCCATTGCCTTTGTGTGCAATTTAGTTTCCAAAGAAAGAACCCAAATCTAAAGCACCATTAATAATGAAATAAGCAGGTTCGACAACCTCACATCCTAACACCGAGTTTGCAAGAGAAGTTGGAAGTATGAGGTGGTGATGGGGAAAGGAACAAGTAGAGCATGAAGGTGGGAGTTGGCTTAAGAGGAAGGCTGTTCCTCATCAAGAAAGTAGGGTCCTAAAAGATATGATCTTTTGGGAGACATCATTTTCTACTCCTAAAGGTTTTAGGAATGGCAAACTATTTCCAGACAAAAAAAAAAAAAGAGCTGCTAGAAGACATTAGAGAAAGTAACCATGGGAGACTGGCAGGAAGACATTTTGTGTGTGTGTGTGTGTGTGTGTGTGTGTGTGTGCATTTGTGCATGAGTGTGCAGGCACATGTGGAGGCCAGAGGACAACATTAGCTGTGGTTTTATGTCTTATTTTATTTTTTGAGACAAGGTGTCTCAGAGGCCTGGAACTTGCCAAGTAGGCAAGGCTGGCTGGCCTGAGCCACAACTGCCTTCACCTCCCCAGTATTAGGGATTGCAAGAGTGCCTCACCACGCCCACGTTTACATGGGTTCTGGAGATTCAGCTTGCATCCTCATGATTGCAAAGGAAACGCTTTACTGACTGAGCCATATCCCCAGCACAGGAAGAAACATTTTAGGCAAGAGAAAACATCATCAAGTCACTTATCACCTGCTACGTGCCAGAGGCTGCACTACACATTTATACATGCGTCTGATCTCATTTCCTCCTGTCTGCATCTGGCCTCTTTGTCGCTGATGTGTATGTCCCTGGGGAGAAGACAGCTCTGGGTGGTTATGTTCTAGTAGCACAAACCCTTCAGGAATCCAGACAGTACCCACCCATTGACTGCTGGAATTAAGAAATCTGGGTCGGGATGTGAGTTGACATAGAAGGGAGGAGAGATAGAGCCTGGGGTGGTGGTAATGGTAGAACTGCGTCCACTAGGAGAAACTCCCTTCTGTTTGCATGGGGCTCCTTTGCTTCCTCCCCGTCCAGATCCTGTCTCTAAGGAGCATCTGCCAGCAGTGCTCCTGCTCAGTCACACTATTCTGTCACAGTGGCTAAAGGCTACGATAGGCTTGGAGTCAAAGTCCCAGTTCCCTTCCCTACAAGCTGTGTGGTCTTGCTTTGTCACTTAACCTCCCAGACTCTGTTCTTCTGCTATTAAACATAGCAATTATGCTCATTAAGTGTTTAGTAGATTTAAGGTATGCTTCTAAAGTATTGGAATCAATTTAGTTCAGTATTTGAAGTCCAAGCATTTATTAAAGACTATTCGCTATTTCATTAGTCACCAAGACCTTGAAAATGAAACAGTCCTGACCTCTGACCTCAAAGGGCAAACCATCTAAAGCAAGTAAGTGCTGTGATGCTCAGACTTCGGAGAATGGACCTCACTGTGGTCTTCCATGTAAAGTGTGTCTAGGGGTACAGGGAAGGGCTCTGGAAGACACTTCGGGTGGAGACCTGTGCTAGAGGCTTCTGGGAATTCCCATGAGTGAGCAGAGTCAGAGGCCCTAAGGACATGTCCTCTGTTGTATCTGCTGAGTTATTTGTGGTTTTCAAGCTCTGGTTAGTGTGGATGAAGGCAGGGCTCTGAGGGGATCTCAGAGCGGTATTTTGTCAGAGAGAAACAAGCAGAGACAGTGGGTACCACCATCCTTTGTGGGCTTGGTTCAGAGCAGTTCTGAGTACATCTGTTAAATATATCTAAAATCTGAGTTGGATTCAAAGAAAAGATCCAGCTGTTAATACCCTTTGGAAACCATCAGGTTAAATGATTCTAAACTCCTTTGACATGCCAGCCATCATGTCTCAGAGCAGAGGTGCCCGGAATGGAGGCGTCTTGCCATACTACTCATCTGTACCCAGAATCTGTAGGCTTCGTAACCATCTGGGTCTCTCCATCCAGGGCTCTTCAACTCCAGGCCCCCTTCACACTGTTTTCTAATGTCTCTTTATCATCTCAATCCTTCATTACTTTCACACCAACATAGCTCATTCCTCACAGAGCAGAAATTATAGAAGAGGCTATTTAACCCAAAGAAAGGCTTACCCTGCCAGGAATGATTAGAGAATCCAGTTCTGTTTGCAGTGGGACCACTTGCAAACATAAGAGGTCGGACAACTGTTGTCTTTATTTACACTGAACCTTATTTCATCAGCCAAAGGCTTGACCTCTAGGTTAGAGGTCAGGCTGTCAGAAATATGCAAAATAAGACTTCTGGAACAACAGGGTTGTGAAAGGAGACATTCCCTCTAAAATTAAGGCCTGGTGTAAGTTTTCTTTTTACATGAAAACTTCTAGATTAAGTTGAGCTTGTATCACTATAAACCGCTATTCAAGGTCCTCGCTACTTTCGTTATTACTTGATGGCAAAGAAAAATGTCCTTTGATTTTAAAAAATAGGGTAAAAAGAAAATAATAAAAGGGGAAGGAGAGGAGGGAGGAAGGAGAAAAAAGACAGAATAAAAATAAAAATCACATACAGTAAGTGAAATCCAATGAATTTCCCCAAAATAGCAGCCAGGGATGAAATTTTGTCTTGAAAGTTTTAAAATTTTAAATATTTGCAGTGGGTCATCAATTCGACATAGAACCTTATGGTTGTCAAGACCTGTTCTCAACCCTGGTGTTAGAAGCAGCTGGCTAGGCGATTTAACCGCTGCATACAAAGCATACACCTCTTTGTGTTCCAAGTGTTTCCAACCAAAATAGACCCGTTGTGTCATATGTCACGGTCACATGTTAAGGAAAACACTCATCCTTCTGTGAAAGGGGCCAGCGACAACAATGCGAAACAATTATGATGCAAGCTTTTCTAATTTTAACAATATGTTTTTCATTAAGCAAATGTCAAAACCCAATTTATACATTGATTCATCTATGTTCTTGGGTAAAGTGGGCTGACATTAGTATGATGTTCACATGTTTATAAGCAAGGATCCTAATTCAGATTTTAAAGTTTCATTTCTGTGGAGGGAATCTGTCTCATATCCAGCATGGACATTTGAACCATAATTGCAGGAACTCTGCCTGGCTTGAAAGCTGTTTGGAGTACTTGTTTCCAAAAAAGGGAAGATAGGTGACAATGTACAAATCAGCTGGCATGAAGCCTTATGTACACAGGAACAAATCACCCACAGATCTGCCGAGCACCCCCTTTCTCCTAGGGCAGATTTCTGCTGCATCCTCCTGAAGACCTTTAGAGAAGAGCGTTCTAAAATACAGTTCTCCTGTGCACTGATAATGTTACGTTCTACTGAGTCAGTTCCCTACCATTTATTAAGGTCTGAGAGTTTAACATTGTAAATTGTCCTATAAATGGCTCAAATTTAATGTTTTTATAGCCAAAAGCTGGTACAAAGCCCACTGTAATAGATCATTTCCAGGCCAACCTTATATCCTTATTTTGCAGAATTCTGGGCTGAGACCTAGACTCACACACTCACTGGAGACTAACAGCTCAAATGCTTATACAATTTGTCTTGGAAAGGACAAGTTAAGTGAACAGGCACTTTATTCTTCCTCTCAAGTTGAAACTCTGGGACTCCAGGCTGATTCTGCTTTGCAGAGTATCCCTGCTTATACAGCCAGCCATAAGGAAGCTCAGTCTTCCCTGTGTCTAGGGCAGAGAGATTCCTGGGCTAGGGTGGGGCGGGGAATAAGATCTCTGTGTTCTGAGCTTTCACTTTGCTGACTGCAATCAAGCAGGAATATGGAGCAATGGGTGATGAGCCTTCCTGTCTCCCTATCCCTCTTCCATCTCCCTCCCATGGGGTAGAACCAAGGGGTAGGGAATGAAGGGTGAAGGAGTTCTCCCTAGCAATTCTGTCAAAGTAGAAGATGCTTTTCTTCTAGCCCGAGGAATGTGCTTTGAGGGAATCTGATGAGTCTACATCCCCATCATGGCAGTATCACTGAGTAGAATTGTAGAGAATAGAACCCAGAGACTGACCACTGACCACTATGTTTCCAGTGCTTGATATACAACACACCATACACACACACACACACACACACACACACACACACACACACACAAACACTGTTCTAAATCAAGGGCAAGGAAGGGTCCTGAGTGCATTAGGATATGTCCTCAGAGGGCCCAAGGCCTAGGAGGCTTGTTTACATTTAAAAAAGAAAGCTACGATTCGCATTTTGGTTGCAAGATTAAGTAAAGGGCATTTGTCCAAAGTGTGTCCACATTGTAAAAGTCATTGCCATGCTCTACAAGGTTCAGTTTCTTCAAAAGTGAAGAAGGGATAATTGTAGTTATAGGTTACAATATGGTTCAAAGGCTTTAGGAAGCCATGAACTGAAGCTTGCAGCACAATGCCTGGGAAGCAAAGAAACTAGCCGTGTGTCCACTATTGTCATTTGAGTTCATTGGAGAGAAGGTTGGGCTGTTTTTTTTTAGAGCAATCATCAATGTCTATCTCTGAAATATTTCAGCATTTTGGTTGTATTCCACAGTCTTTTAAAAACTGTTAAAATTGGGCCAGGTATGGTGGTGCACGCCTTTGATCCCAGCACTTAGGAGGTAGAGACAGGTGGATCTTTGAGTTCAAGGCCAGCCTGGTCTATATAGCAAGCTTCAGGCCAGCTGGGACTAAAGAGAGACCCTGTCTCAAAAAATAAAGTTCTTAAAATTGGGCACGGTGGTGTACACCTTTAATCCCAGGACTCAGGAGGCAGAGGCAGGAAGATCTCTGAGATCCAGGCCAACCTGGTGTACATACAGAGTTCCAGGCCAGCTGGGGCTGCAGGGAGACCCTGTCTCAAAATCAAAACAAACAAGCAAACAACCCACCCCCTCAAAACATCAACAAAAACAAAACGAAACAAAAATCTAACCATATTGGGGCTGGAGAGATGACTCATCAGTTAAGAGCACTGGCTGCTCTTAGAGGTCCTAGAGGACCTGGGTTCAGGTCTCACCATGATAATCATCTGTAACACAAGTTCCAGGTGATCTCACGGCCTTTTTTGGCCTCAGCAGGTATTGGCCATACATGGTACACTTAACATATGGTACACTTACATACGGTACACTTACATACATTCATAAAACAAAACACTCATATGCATAAATTAAAAATAAATAACTTCTTTCCTGCTTTGTTAAGGTATAATTGAAAAATGAACTGCACTTACTTCACTCGTGTGGTTCAGTGAGTTTGGATGTGTGTAAAGGGGTCTGAAGGGAGCCCATCTTCATTTCTCCATCTGTTATTACATTCTCACTTCACACCCACATCTCCAAGTTCCAGTGATGGACAAGATAATAAAGAGCCTGTGGAAACAGGGCAGTGTGGGCAAAGGTGAGCCATTGTCTGTGATGGACTCACGCTTTCAATGCTGAATCCCATTGAGAAGGGCTTGGGAGACTCACCTAAGCTTATGTACCTACCAAACACCTTCACCTGTAACTGGATCACGTTCACCCAGCTGTCTGAGGAGACATTGTTCTCTCAGCGACAGTGTAAATCTTGGGAGTCCATCCTCACCATGAGGAAGGAACAAAACCTAAATCAGCAGTGAAGGCAGTGAAGGCTGTTTCTCTGTGGCCTACTTTTCCCACAGTCCTCTGCTCTGATGAACTGGATGGGAGGGAGACAGAATTCCTTGAATGACACTGAAGGACAGATAGAACTGAGAGGAGGTGTAATCACTAGACATTTGGGGATGGCAACATTTTAATATGTTTTTCTTTTTTTTATTAAATTTTATTTATTTTTATGTGTATGAATATACTGTCTGCATGTAGGTTTATGCACCCGTGTCGTGCAGTGCAATGCTGCAGAGGTCAGAAGAGGGCATTGGATTCCCCTGGAACTGGAGTTAAAGATGGTTCTCAGCCGCCATGTGGGTGCTGGGGATCGAACCCGGGTCCTCTGCAAGAGCAGCAGGTGCTCTTAACCGATAGGCCATCTCTCCAGCCCCTAAAATGTTTTTCAAGTGATAAACACACACACACACACACACACACACACAAATGTTTAATGTTTAGATAGGTTTTGTTTAAAAGATTAACTAACTTTGGGGTTTCCTGATTGATTTTATTGGATTTCAGTTTGGGTTTCATACCTTACAGATTCCCGTGTTTCTTGCGTTATCATATTCCTCCTGTTTTGGTCTATTTTTTTTCCGAATAGTTAAGCCGAATGCTTTTCCTAATTAGTTTTTCTTTATTACTTACTGAGAAACATTTAAGAATATTGATTTGCCCTCTGTGTAATGCTGTGGCTATATCTCATACATTTAGAAATGCAATAATTTGTAGTAACTTTGGGTTAGTGATATAATATTTTCTAATGCATATGCATTACAATTTTGATTTCCTCTTCTAATTTAACACTTATTTGAGAAAAATATTTTGTCATTAGTAGTTGTTTATGCTTTTTATTATTAATGTTATTATTAAATAATTGATCTTGTGTATGTTAAGAAATGTTGCCTTTTGAAATTAACTTTTACGAATTTGTTAAGGTTTTCATTTTGGGGCCAGGGTGCAATTCAGTTGTGGGGGAATGCATGTACCCTAGGATTTAGTCTCCAACCTAGAAACAGCTACAAAATTAAATAATTAATTAGTTAATTATTTTTTTTCACATGCCGCTAGTCCCAGCATTCAGGAGGCAGAGAGGCAGGTAGATCTGTGTGAGATCTCTTGAGAGACAAGGCTAGCCTGGTCTATATATCAAGTTCCAGGCCAGCTGGGGGTACAGGGAGAACCTGTCTCAAAAAGTGCAATATGAATATCTGATAACATACTGTAGATAATTGAAAAGGAAATGGGGGAATCTATTTTTCAGATGCTCTCTACAAACATACATTTAATTGTATCCATTTCTACAATTTAGGTACATATGTATATATGCATACATATGTATATGTACTAATATTTTCAGGAATTTATCTTAAAAGCAGCATATGGTCATTTGTATTTTTTATTTATAGTTGTAAACTATTTTATTTATTTATTTTTATGTTTATGAGTATATTGCTTGCATGTGTGTGAGTGTACCTGTGTCATGCAATGCCTGTGGAGGTCAGAAGAAGAGGGCGTCGGATCCCCTAGAACTGGAGTTATGGATGGCTGTTAGCTGCCATGTGGGTCCTGGAACCAAACCTGGGTCCTCTGCAAGGACAGCCAGTGCTCTTCTCCATATTAGGGATTTGGAAATCTATAACTTGTCTTTGATTTGTTAACGATCACATTTAAGCTTTCCAAAGACATTACTTGAATGAATTTTCTTTAATATATATATATATATATATATATATATATATATATATATATATACTTTGCATTTAAAATGCTCTGTCTTCTTTTTAATATAATCTGAAGTTTCCAATGATAATTATTCACAATAAATTAATATTTACATAAAATATATTTCCCTTTTTTGGGGGGGTCTTTTTGAGACAGGGTCTCCTTGGAGCTCCAGCTGTCCTGGAACTGGCTCTGTAGACCATGCTGGCCTTGAAATCTGCCTGCCTCTGCCTCCCAAGTACTAGGATTAAAGGCGTGCACCATCATGCCTGGCTATAAAATATATTTTCTACATAAGAAGTAACATTTGCATGTTTTGTAAACATAATTACTTAGAAATAAGTCTGTTTAACAGATTTAACTTTTTTGTTTAAAAGATTTAATTCAAAGAGTAAAATATTATTATTTCCAATTTTAACATCTTATTTTTAATTCTTTTCTCAATTTCTTAGAAACAAGTCATCAAGAATCTCTTTTTTCACATGAAAATGAACTTGGTATTTATTTTTAAGTCCTGATACATCAAGAAATGTTTTTTCAGCAAATATAGATGAGAGGGTATCTATGTAGTATAAGCTTTTTATGTCAAACAATATAGATTTTGCCCTAATAAGATGCTTTTGTCATGTTAAAAAAAAAACTCTGCAACATACATAAACTTAGCCCTGCGTCTTGCTTTGTTAATGTGGGTCACATTCACTTTGACATGGATATGAGACTCATGAACCCATGAGAAGCACTTGGCTGCCTTTCCCTGTTATCTTAGTAGGAGCTGACATTGATTCAATGAAAAGCTTACTTTCATACTCACTGTTTTTTACCTGCCTTTATGTGGTGACATCCGTATTTGTTACATGGACTAAATGATTACACAAGAGGAAAAGGGGAGGACTGGCTTCCTCAATTGAAGGCGGAGCGTGATAATCAGCACATCCAGAGGAAGAAGTTCCAAGTCTGTGGCTTATCTTTTCCTTCATTTCATGATGTCTTTTACAAAGCAGAAAACTTTAATTATTAATTGATTCTGCTTTATGAGTTTTAAACACCATGGATTATGGCTTTGGTATTATATCTAACATCTTAATCAAATCCAAAGTTACCTAGATTATTTTTCTCACTTTATGTCCTTGCATCTGATTCTCTTTTCTTCTTTTCTTATTGATTGGTGGAAACTCTTTACATGTGGGGAAAAACAGCACTTCATTATCCATTTTACAGATACTTTCTCCCACCTTTGGCATTTCTATGTGAATGGTGTTATGGTATTTTTCCCTTTGAAAACCTGGTTATGTTGGCATTTTTGAACAAATAAAATGAAGTTTAGGTTTTAATCTTTTCCCTACATTTTCCATTGTGAGGGCCTAGCCTGTCAGGATTTTACTTTTGAACTAGCTTACAGTTCATTCTATCAGTAAGCCAAGATAAACAAAGCACAATTCCTGTCTTTAGGATGTATAAACTATATAAAAGAGGAAGAGAACTTCATCAAAATCTTACTACAGGGAGTACGTGGGAGGGAGGGTGATGTGGACTGTGTGTTTACCAGCAAGTTCTGAACAAGAATTTTGGACCTAAAAGAACAAAGGGAAGTTGGGTAACCCTAGATATGAAGGCAGCTGGAAAGGCTGGACCATTGGCTGCTCTCTAATGATCTTCCAATTCTGAGTTTCTAAGAGAAAGGAGTAACTGAAAATATTAATAGAATCTTGAAACTCCGTTGACCTGAGCCCTCTCTTCAAACTCCCATGTCTGTTCCATTTTGGCACAAATGTCTGACATTCTCGGCAATTTCACAGCTCCATTCCTCAGTGACCCCACCATCTCAGCCCTTAGAGAGCACTTACCAATGATTTTAAGTGTGCATGTTCTGTAAGAGGAGTCAGCTCCTGAGTCCAAGGCCACGTCCTCAGGTTCTGGGTAGCAGAGAGACCCTGAGTACTATATGTCTCCATATAATTTGACTGTTGTTTCAATGTATGATGGTCTGCTCTCAATATTAAGAAAATAAGTTAAGGATATCTAGATGTCTCAATGAGCAAAAGACTCTGGTGGCCAAGCCTGACCTCCTGACTTCAATCCCCAGAAGCTACATAGTAGAAGATTCCCAAAAGTTGTCCTTTGACTTCCAATAAGCATACCTATGGCAAATGTACACCCACAATCAATCAACCAATGTAATAAAAATTTTTTAAAGAAAATAAGGGTAGAAGCTGGGCATAGTAGTGCATGCCTTTAATCCTAGCATTTGGGAGGCAGAGGCAGGCGGATCTTTGTAAGTTCAAGGCCAGCCTCGTCTACAGAGTGAATTCCAGGATAGCTGGGGCTACAGGGAAATCCTGCCTTTAATCCTGGCACTCAGGAGGCAGAGGCAGGTGGATCTTTGTGAGTTCAAGGCCAGCCTGGTCTACAGAGTGAGTTCCAGGACAGCTTGGAGACAGGGAGACCCTGTCTCAAAAAGACCAAAAAAAAAAAAAAAGGCATAAGCATTAGCATCTCTATAACCTGAACTTCATCCTGCTTATTCTTCCCTTACCAAACAAGGGTGCTCCCAAACCCACAGAAGACTATTGTAATTTTCCCCCCTCTTCTTCCACAGGAGGAAATAATAGAAAACCACAGAGGACAGAGGAGTGTTTCCTTTCAGGCTGAGAGCCCCTGAACACAAGGACGGCAGGATCTCAAGTCCTTCATGCCAGCTCATGGCCTGCAGCAAAACAGACTCCTTTCGGTGGTTGGAGGCCAAGTTCTTCCTGACTGTTCAAAGCCCCAATTATCTCCACCACATTTGGATGCTGCTGAGTCAGGGTAATGATGAAGGTTTGCTTTTGTGTCTGGTTCAGCCCTGCCTCCGTTTCAGGCACTGGGGTTCCCTTAGCCTGTCCTGGGCACTTGTCTGCCTGGGCCTCAGGACTGGCGCTTCTTCCATTACCACTGAGATTTGTAGAGAGGAATCGGCTTCAGGAAGCAAAGTTCTGCAGTAGACAGGCACGCCAGCAGTTTGATTTACATAGGTGGCTGGACGTCCCTTGAAAGCAGGGGGTATAGGAGGCTTCAGGGACTAGCAGGCTCTGTTACAAGAGCACGCTGACCACACCATGGCTTCTTTCCCACCTGTAAAATGAGCGCAAGAATTACAGTTCACAGGTGGGAATGGAGAGTTAATAGATCTGCCTTTGGCACAAGGTTGATGCCCCCCATCAGCCCTTCACAAGATTCTGTTTCCTTGAGGGCTTGCTCTCTGATAATTCCTTCTCTTCTCATTGCTCATACTTGAAGCTAAACCTGAGGTACAACTTAATAGGAGAATCAGGTAACAACTGGTTTTTTTTTTTTTTTTTTGGTGATCCCCTTCTGAGACATGACTCTTGCCTTTGTTATCTAAGCTCTGAGAAGCAGTGATGGAGACAGAGAGAGGCAAAACTCACACATTTGTGGAGACTGCCAGGCACGAGCTATCTGATACACAGGAGTCTCTGACTCTGCTTATAGAAGAACCTCTCATCACCTCCCCACAATCTGATCTTCGTCTCCTCTACCAAAAAGGAATGCTTTTTTTTTTTTACCTCACCTTTTCATCAAGTCCATTAACAGGCAGATGGATGTTACAATCCATCCCCTGAGCATGGCAGCCGCTAGTCACATGTCACTTAAGCCCACATCTGGCAGGCTACATTCTCCCTGTGAAGAAAAGAACTAAAATGAGAGGAGCAGAAGCTTCCATCAGGAGAAAGCTCCGGGGGAGGGTGAAATCCAGCAGAATGCAACATGCAGAACACAGCAGGGTGCTCTGTGAGTGCTCAGTAGGTAAAATGATTGTTTACTGTTACTGTCAGGCTTAAGGGTCCCAGGCTGAAGGCTGGAGGCTCCCCCTTTGATTGCATGAGTCTCTGCTACTTTGACATTCATGGGGCATGTGTGGTTGGGAGAGAGAAAAGAAAAGAGTTCCATACACATGCTTTCCTCTGAGCTAATTCCCCTCGTCCAAACTAATTACAATTTTATTGCATTTATTATTATTAATATTATTATTATTATTTGTTTCTGTGTGTGCTTGTGTGCATGCTATACACATACATGAAGGTCAGAGGACAACTTATGAGAGTTGGTTCTTGTTGATGCCTCATCTTGACTGTCAACTTGACATACTTGAAAACAGGGAACCTCAACTGAGGAACTTTCTCCATCAGATTGGCCTATGGAGGTTTGTGGGTCATCTTCTTGACTGTTGATTGATGAGGGAGAGACAAGCCCACTGTGGGTGGTATCGTTGTTAGGCAGGTGGGCCCAGGCTATACAAAAAAAAGTTAGTTGAGCAAGCCAGAGAGAGCAAGCCAGTGATCAGCACTCCTCCATGGTCGCTGCTCCAGGTTCTGCTCCAGGTTCCTGCCTTGAGTTATTGCCTTGGCTTCTCTTAATGATGGGCTGTAAAGTATAAGGTGAATAAACCCTTTCCTCTCCATGTTGCTTTTGGTCGATGTTTATCATAGCTACAGAAAGCACAATGAAAACAGCTCTCTCCACCCACCATGTGCGTCTTGACACACCGGCTGTCAGGCTTGGCAGCAAAGGCATTGACTCACCGTCCTAGCTCCGTTCTATCACTGTGATAAAAACACCAACCCACACTAACTTGGGGAGTAATTTTATCTTACATCTCCCAGATCACAGCTCATCACTGATGGAAGGAACTCGAAGGAACTCAGAGCACAGACCATGGAGGGATGTTGCTTACTGGCTTGCTCCAGTGACCTGTCCTCAGCCTGCTTTCTTATGGAACCTAGGACCACCTGCCTTGAAGTGGTACTACCCAGAAAAGACTGGCACCACCCACATTACTCAACAATCAAGAAAATACCCAACAGACATGGCCACAGGCCAGTCCAATGGAGGAGATATCTCAACTGAGGTTCCCTCTGCCCAGGTATGTCAAGTGGACAACAGAAGCTATCCAGCACATGCACTGAACCTAAATTTATTGAGCATGTACTATTTGCTGGCCACTGGAGTCTTTAGAGATTTTCTTTTATCTACTTTTCATAGAAAACTCTCAAGTAGGGCATTTTGGTGAGTGCAGTTGTAGAATGCAAAGCTTGTCAGAGTTGCAGTCCTAATCTGCAGTTTCAGCGATGAAGCTGGGACTTGGGCGCAAGCTCCGGATTTGCCCACTCCACAACAGTACCTCTCCAGCTAGCTGTCAGTTTACAGCATGAGCGTGGGTGACACATTTCCTTTATCCATGCTCCTTCTCTCCACAAGAAGACTTAACAGACTGTTCGATAGACCCTGTTACCTCTGTCTCTTTATAACTTCTATTCCTTTCTTCTCTATTGTAAAAGGAAAAATTAAATTGATCCCAATTTGTAAATTCCCAGAAAATTCACATTCAAATTTAAATATATTCAGAGTTGTTGGTTTCCCCAGATTGCCCACAAAATCCGAACTTTTCCAATAAGTTGTCAGTCTGTCCTAGCCATCCATTCCCCATAGCTCCTGATTTTTAGCATCAATCAAAGCTGTGTGGTATTCCAAACAGAAAGGGAATATTCCTTTACCCTGTGACTCCCAGAAGGCTCTGGAACACTTTCCTGGGACTCCTTTTATCCGCATTTTTGTGCTGCCTGCATCCCATTTACCCGATGCCTTACAGATAGCCTTGGGTAAGACACACTACCACCGAGTCCTGTTTACAAAAATAATATTCACTCTCTGCCTCACATCCAAAGTGAAAATGAAAGGAACCAACTTCATTTAAGTGTGTAAAATAAAACTGAACACATCTGCCAGTTTGAAAGCTCCAGGTCGGCACCTCACATTCTGCTGTGGTTGTATGGAGTTGAGGGAAAAGGAGAGAGGGATGTTATTTTAAGTTTCTATAAAGCATTGAAGAATGGTACAAAAATACCAGACCCTTAGATTGTGCAAAAAAATTCCAATGGCTTTATTCAGTGGAGCAGCAGGCTAATATTAGAACCTCTGCCTTAATAAGCAGCTATTTAAGAGGGGAAAAACAGCACCTTATTACAGAGAGGGCTTCTCCTGCCACTGGTGGACAACTCCCAGGAAGAATATGACAGGGAATCTGCAGCCAACATACACAGCCTTAAATATTACTTGAAATTCAATTTTTAAAGGGGGGGGATTTAACAAGCTTGATGGATGCCTTTTGTCTCTGGTTATGCAAACACATAAATGAGGAATTTAGACATTTATCATGGGCTTTAGATAGCTACTATACTTTCAGCTGTCTTTGGATGTTTTAAAGACATGTACGCCTGCTCTGCTTCCAAAATATACAATCTGGATTTAACAGGCAGAGAGTAGACATATTTTGATACATGTTAAGAAGAATGGAGGTAAATGAGTTAAAAAAAAACTTTTTGGAAGTCCTCACTATTGACTCATGGCTCAATTAGGATTATAATAGAACCTAATTATAGATGGTGTAAAAAAGGATAGGTTACACTGGAGAAAAAGCTCAAAGTTAGCACGATTTTTTAAACTGATTTATTCATAGGCTCAAATATATTATTATAGCTCTACATTCCCCAGGTTCCCATTTCTGCTTTGCAGTCCTCAGACTGTTGGTGCTGTCTACAGTATCATCCCTCCCAGGGTCACCATCTGGCTGCTGAAGTTCCAGATATCACCTACAGATGTGACTGCTTCCAGAGAAAGATACAACTTTATTTTCCTAGGTATCTGTTTTTAAAGGATTAGTCACTTTTCTGTTGCTTCAATAAAAACCACCATGACCAAGGGAACCAAAGGAAGTTTATTTGAGCTTAGGATTGATGGTTCCAGGGAACTAAGAGTCCACTGTGGTGGGGAGGCATGGTGGCAGGGGCTGGAGCAGAAAGTTGAGGTTCACATCTTCCAATGAGCACAGGAAGCTGAGAGAGAGCAACTCGAGCCTGCAAGGCTTGTTGAACTCACTAAGCCAAACCCCAGTGACATATTTCCTCCAGCATGGCCACACCTTCTAACATCTCCCAAAACAACACCAACAACTGGGGACAAAATGTCTGAATATTTGAAGCCTAGGGGGGACATTCTCATTCAAACCACCACAGGAACCCTTTCTCAACAGACTATAATATACTTTCTCTTTGAGTTTTTAGGACAGAACTTTATTATAGTGCTACTGCATGGTCAAGTGCATGAAGCTACTATGATCAACTTAAAGGTATCAGAACCTTCCCCCTGAAGCATTTGACTTTCCAGTGTAGGGTGGAGTGCCCTTCCCCCCACAAAACCACTCATTGCTCTTGGTAGTTAGAAGTTAGGGAGGAATAAATGGATATTCCCAAGAAGACCCATAGTAGTGCAGTACAATACATTTCTGAATTCTCCAACACTGATCTATCCAGAGAACTCTGAAAGAAAGAGCTTAGCTAGCATGGAGGAATTCGTTTTCTTATGTGGACAACAATTATAACTCCAAAGTTGTATATTTTTATAGGAATTAATGGATAGAAAATAACACAAAACCTGAAGCCACCGGCTCTCAAGTGTCCAGGGCAGGTAAGCGGTTTACATTTTGTAATTAGACCAATTATGGGGTTAAGAAGGTAGAATCTGGGCTGGAGAGATAGCCTAGCGGTTAAGAGCGCCGACCGCTCTTACAGAGGACCCGGGTTCGATCCCCAGCACCCACATGGTGGCTGAGAACCGTCTGAAACTCCAATTCCAGGAGAACTCCAGTTCCAGGGGAATCTGAGACCCTCTTCTGACCTCCGCGGCGTTGCACGACACGGGTGCACAGACTTGCCATGCAGACAGTACAATTCATAAACATACAGAAATAAATAATAAAATTAATAAAAAAATTTTTTTAAAAAAAATAAAAAAAAAGAAAGTAGAATCTGCTGGGGGCTAGATAGATGCTCAGTGGGAAAGAGCATTAGCTGCTCTTCCAGAAGATCCAGTGTTCAGACACTCATGGTACTCTACATTGGACTAACAACAACCCTCATTAGAGGGATCTAGCACCTTTCGAGCTTCACAGGCACTCACAACAGGTGCACTACAACAACAAACACTCAACCCAAAAAATAAAAATAAATAAATGAACAAAAAGTGGATTTATAGTGCCACAGATCATACCTGGGTTCCCCCTCATGCTAACTGCTTTAAGCAAGTTATTTCACCTAATCAGGGGAACAATCAAATTACATTGTTAGGAGAACAGAACAGTTAATATGAGCACATGGCTTATTAGAAGATCATTTGCCATACACCCTAGTTATTTTCTCTCTCTCTCTCTCTCTCTCTCTCTCTCTCTCTCTCTCTCTCTCTCTCTCTGCAGGTGCCCATGGAGGTAAGAACAAAGCATCGGATCCCCTGGACTATAGTTACAAGTGGTTGTTAGCTGCTTAGTATGGTTGCTGGGAACCAAGCACTGGGCTGCCATAGGAGCAGCAAACACTCTTAATGGTATTAGCTGTGATTACTATCTGATAAACCCCTTATAGTTCATGAATAAAAAGTATTTGAAATCTACATCTTCAGAGACAATATGATTGCAAGAATATTTACTGAACAAAGTGGATAAAGAAAGCAGCTTCTCTCAACCTTTGGCTGCACTGTATTTATTTCAACCCAAAGATTCTCAAAGTTTCCTCACTGGTGAGTTTTTAAATACCACAGTCCAGTCAAAATTTAAGCAAATAGATGGACTCTGAATGTCTCTAAGAATGGAAGCCACATGGGTGGCAGGCATAGCTACCTCCCGCACCTACTTTCCTTTCAGCCACTGGTCCTGGGTCTGGCACATGAAAGTAGCCAGAGATGTTTTGTTTTGCTGTTTTGAATGGAGTGAATGAGTGAACATAACAATCCCTAGGTTCAGTTGCAATCAATACAGTTCTCAGCACAGGCACATTTTCCTCTGGAAGATCTTGGTCTTCATTAGCTCAAATGTGACCAGCCCCTATCTCTATCCTCCTTCCTTCCTTGATCCACCCCTTCCCTAGACTGAACTTGAGAAAACTCTGGCAGACTGACAATAGAAGATAATACTCAAGGATGTCTTCAGCTTCCAGCCATGCTATCATCAGTCACAATAGACTTATCATGGCTGACTGGCATCTTATAAAATGGTGCTGAAGTCCAGACCCCTAGCACCTATGAATGTGACCTAATGTGAATGAAGTCCCCGCAGATAATCAAGCTAAGATGAGGTCATTGAAGTGGGCCTTTGTCCAGCATGACTGAGTCCTTTTCGAGAAAGGGTGAATGTGGAATAAGAAACACTCGTGGAAAAAGTTTGTGTGAAAACATGAGGAGATTTCCATCTTCAAGCCAAGTGGCCTGATCTCCCAGAAGCTAGAAAGGCAGCTAAGAACAGATTCTCCCATGCAGTCCTCAGGAGGGGCCGCTCCTGTCCACTGTGTAATCTTGGACTTCCAATCTCCAGGACTGAGAGACAAATATCTGTCAGTGAAGCTGCCCAGTTTCTTATGGAAGCCTAGCAAGTGACAGACCATCTTAGGGGAGACAACCATCAGATGGGGCAAAGTAAATGAGGAGAATGTTGTCAAGTATTTGGACCTCGAGCTATGATTCTTCAGAGGAAAAGAAACATATGAAATAGATGAAAAATGTGAGATGTAATCACTCACAGGTCTGATTTAGACAAAATAGTAAAGTAGACTTAAGAACACTTCTTAAGTAGAAAGTGAAAAAGAAGGATGAGGAGCCCGGCATGATGGAGCACGCCTGGTACCTCTGCACTCCGGAGGCTGAAAGATCGCCAAAAATTTGAAGCCAACTTGAGTTACATAAAGAGTTTGAGGTCAACTTGAGCTACATCATGAAACCTGTCTCAAAAACAATCCTCAAAGAAAAAGAATCAATAGTACTGGAAAGAGTAAATTGAAAGACTACTCTTTTTTTACTTTATTTATTTGAAAGACAACAGACTACTTGAATAAAAATATTTAATTTTAATGTTAATCGTGGGGGTAGATGTAAAAATTACACTAAAAGACAGAGAATAGGATACATGCAATTTTACTATTATATTCATGAGATTTTTACATTTTATGTGGGGTGATACAATACCAACTATAGTCGTTTTGTGAAAAATTCATTATATATTACAATACTTGGGAATTTATAATACTTTAAAAATACAAAGAAGTTCACAGTTTATAAGCCAATGGAGGGGAAAAAAAGATACTAAAGAATTTTTAATTAGTTCAGTAGAAAGAAGCAAAGATTAATAGTCCCAAGAAAGGAAAAGAGGAGTGGAGTAACAAAACCCAGGGGAATATAAAAAGAAATAGCAAGAGAGCAGATGTGAGCTCAAAAACACCAATAATTACATTAATTATCAATGAATAAATAATTCAATTAAAGGTGAGATCATCAGCTATATTTAAATAGATAAGAGATGTACACTAGTGTAAAGACAGATGTGTTGAAAGTAAAGCTATGCAGAAAAAGTTATCGTGTAAAGAACAAGCACCAACCAAGGTGCATCTATATTTAAACTAGAAAATATGCTCTTTAGCACAGGAGGATTGTCAAAGGTAAAAGGCCAACTTATCAATGTCAATATAATGAGTCATGTCTCTAGAAGATGAAACAACCCTAAATTTGTATGTTTCAAGTAAGAGGCAAAGGGGAAAGAAATAAAGGTAGAAATAGTCAAATCCCTTATTAGGGTATGAGAATTATTTTTTGGTCTTTTCGAGACAGGGTCTCCCCGTAGCCCCAGCTGTCCTGGAACTCACTCTGTAGACCAGGCTGGCCTTGAACTCACAAAGATCCACCTGCTTCTGCTAGGATATAAGTCATCAGGGAACCAGGTTTGACTCACACCATCAAGAAGACAACAACAAGTCCATCTAAAAGCAACGGAGCAGATCATATTTAACTATAGATAGAGCCAAGGTTGACAATAAGTCTCTATAAGTCTCCATAACTTCCAAAGGATTTAAATTTTACAGAGACAGACTTGGGGCATTTTGTAAGAAATCACCTGATAGCCACAAATCTCTAAGCATTATAGCAATTAAACAACATATTTCTAAACAATTGATTAGTGAAATTGGTGATTCATATACTGAAAATTGACATTAAAGATGCAACAAACAGCTGGCAAGAGGCCTCAGTTGGTAAAGTGCGCTCCATGCAAGCAGGAAGACTTAGATTTGCAGTCCCAGTATCCATGCAAAAAGCCAGGCATGGAACAGGGGTCTTTAGGACCAGCTTTAGGAAGGCAAGACAAGAGGATCCTTCAAGTTTTCTGGCCAGCCAGTCTGACCAAATTAGTGGAATCCAGATTTCCTGAGAAATCCTGTCTTAAACAACAAGGTAAAGAATCACAGGCACACACACACATGCATCCCTATCCCTGCACACACACAAGCATATATACACACATGAAGACATACATAGACACAAAGCGTATATGGTAAACATGTATGTGAAAGAAATGGTTAATATAGTGCTTAGCAGGATTTTTAAATCATTTAATTCTTGTAGGACAAAGAAAAATTTACCATCAATGATTTAGTTTTCCACCTTAAGAAGCTGGAAAAGCTAACTTCAATTAAGTAGAGAAACAAAATGTCTCTCACAGGTCAATTAAATTGATTTAACCATTTAAAACAAAATTGATCTGGAAGCAAAGGGATAATGAATTGGTAATATCAAGAATGTGGAGGGATGTCTACAAAAGCTTAGAAACAGGCAAGGGAAATTATAGAAAAAAACCAGGCCGACACATTTAAAAACTAAAAAAAAAAAAAAAAGATAAATGATGTGTAGCAATTTCCTCTCAGATAAAACCTTTCATCTTGGAGGGAAGCTGGGTAAACAGAAGGTTTTGAGAGGGTATGAAACATTCCATCCTACACACGAGCTCAGGAAGTAAACACGATAGCTTCTGGAAGTTCCTAAAACTGACCAAATTCATTAGACCCTCTTGCTTTCTAAGCAACTATAAGCCCTAAGCACTCTCTAGAGACTCCCTTAGACCATCTGAGCTGCCTTGAAGAAGCAGAGACCGATGGAGCTTCCTGGAAGAGCCAAAGACCAGACGACTCCATGGAAGGGGCTCAAATCATCTGAGCTACCAGGAGAGGATGCTCTCCACCTCACTGAGCTGCCTGCAGAATGTACAGAGTGCTCCAGGTTCCTTGCTTTCATGCTGGAGTGGGCTTTGGTGATGCAACTGTTTTAAAGTCATTTCTCCTATAAGTAAGACCTCCCCATACTGCTGTAAGTAATCCCAATAAAATTTATTGATTCATCAAGTTGTATTTGGGTGGTCTCTTTGATCTGTTGTTGGGGTGAATAGATGTTTGTTCATTGTCTCCCCAGGAATAGTGCCAACACAATACACTTGTTGAAAATGCAGTGCTGAATGATGCTATACAGATCAACACAAAATGAACTAGAAAAGTCTGAATGACCCTCTATCTTAAAAAAATTATTCATCATCAAAATCCTGCCCCAAAAGTTAAGTCTAGTGTTGAATTATTTTACTGAATTCTAGCAAATATTTCTAAAATCCTATAAAACACAACAAAAAGAAGATTTAGAAATAGCCTCTAAATACAGCCCAAATCTCATAATACATACACCTCCTACATAGTAGAAAGAAAAATTCCAAAGACCCGTGACAAGAGCCAAATACTAACAAGTATTCAGAGTGGCTGGAAACTTCCTGCTTGAGTGATGCCCTATCCCTTTGGAAAGCTGTCTGGCACTTTCTGATAAAGCCAGATACAAATTTACCCTATCTAGTGCCACACCTAGGTTTGCATCCAAGAGAAAGAAAGCATATTATCATGAAAAACTTGTATAGGGATGCCCATGAAAACTGTAAACATTGACAACCCCACACTGGAAGCAAATAAAATATCTTCCAAAAACATTAGACTAATAATTCCCTCACTCAAGCAATCCTAATGAAACTAGTTGGTTCACAAAATCAAGCAAACGATACCAGAAAACACATGAAAGCAGAAGGTGGATTTGTTGAAATAGGAAGGAGGTACGTGAGATTGGGAGGGGCAGATGGTAATGAGGGAGTGAATATGATCAAATTACATTATGTGTATGTGTGAAAATGTTATAATGAAACTCATCATTATGAATAGTTAATTATGCAAATAAAACATTTTTTAAAAGAAAATATACTCAAGAAAATCATAGCAGAAAATCTAGGAAAAGAGATGGCCGTCCAGGTAGAGACACAGTAAATTGCTATGATTTGCTTGTGTGGGATTCTGGTATCGTCGACAGAATGAGGCAGGAACAGAGTTATGCTACCTGGGTCTAGCAGGCGGGGAAGGTGCTGACTTGGGGTAATGTTGATAGTTTCTGATGATACCAATAGCAGCACGTCAGTGAGGGGACTGGGCGTGGAGAACGGTCTGTGCAGGAGCCAGCTTATACGTCACTGACCCAGGGGACTCTTCAGCACTGTGGCTAGCATGGTGGTCACATTGGTGTACACATTTGCCAAAACTCTTCCCTGGATAATTAAGATTTGCATATTTCACTCTATGTAAATTTTGGCTCAGTAAGAAAAGGAAGAGTTTCAAAGGGTAATCCAGAATAAAAGACTGAAACAACCTCGAATCTGTGGAATGTCTTTCTCTGCAACAAAATGGCACACATGGGAGAGATGATCGAGGTTGTGGTAGGTAGGTGGGGTGTCTACACTACCTTGGCAGGTGTGGTGCTCTCCACACCCTACTGCTTGTCCATAACCCCATTGTTTTCAAGCTTGCTCTAGGATGAAGCCTGTGCCATTTCCATGCTGGAAGTGCAGGCATGTTCTCCTCCAATCTGGCAGGTCAGTCAGCATCCTAGGATGATGGTTTCTCGTTCGGATGTGACTCTTACTGACCACATCTTCTTTCTGTCCCCTGTACCTCCTCACTATGTGTTTCTATTGTAGTTTTTGTCTTCTAGGAACAAAAAATTGGGTTTGATTGCACATGCAGTCCTTCTTCCTTTGTTGGAGGTGAGATAAGGTCTCACTGTGTGGCACTGGTTGGGCTGACACTCGCTATGTAGGTCGGGCTGACCTCAAACTCACAGAGTTTGCCTGCTTTGGCCTCCTGAGTGCTGGGATTGAAGGCGTGGACCACCAGGCCTGGCCCTTCTTAATCCTTAAACCGTCCTCAGTGTCAATTTCATTTCTGGACTGCTGTAAGAGGCCAAGTATAGCTTATTAATCCAGATCCTTCGAAGACTGCATCAGTGACCAAGCAACTGAGAACCGGAAGCAAGTCATGCAATTCTTGACATCACCTGATGATTCTGGAACCTAAATCCTGCTTCCATATAGTGAGGATCTCATTTGTCCCAAGAAAATCTCCTTGTGACCCCCCTCCTACCAGCCTCTGAGGAGATAAAAGCCCTCCCTTATTAAATGATTTATTGCTGAGTGTTATTTGGTATTTTTATTTTATTTTGGGTCAAATTCTTCAAAGCCTCATCTCTCTTTTCTTCCCCATCTGTAAAACCCTATTATCTTTCCACATAGATCTGTCATCAATACAGTCCTATTAAAGACCCATGGCTTTGTTTATATAGACATACACTATGTGTACTTGATTGTTATCTTCATTGTGTGCACACCAGATTTATATTTAAGGAAAACTTTAGAAAGCCAAATTTGAACAAGTACAATGGCAGCTGGCCTTAGGGAGAGAGAGTCCCTGATGTCCTGTATAGAAAGCCTGGGTGAGGCATGCATACTACAAATGCCAAGGAGATCTCTAAGGAAATGAAGGCTCAGGATCCAGGAAAGAAACGGAAGGAGAGAAAGAGACAAAGATAGATACGCATGCGCACTTGTGCACTCACATGTAGAGTCTAGTTGGTTTGGCTTTTCCTGCCGGTAGGAGCATGCACAAAGTAAAAATGCCTCTGCAGAGGGACCTCACAGCCAAGCTTCCCCAGACAATTGTCTCCAGGCTGTCTGAGAGAGCAGCTTGCTCCCAAGCAAAGCCTAAAGACCAAGGAGAGGGGGTGGGGTGGGGAGAAGATAATTAAAATAAATTAGAGGGTGAATGGGGGATGGGAGATCATGCCTGGTCCTGCTGCTCAGCCTGAGGCTCTGAGGCTTGAAAGGACAGGGCTGGGCAGAATTATTCCAAAAAGGTCTTTGTCAAACCCTACCAACAGTGATGCACACAGGTTCCCCTGGAGCCCCACCACTGTCGCTGTGGTCTGAGGCTCTCCAGTTTGGTATCCTTCTAAGTAAGTCACGACAACAACCAACGCACATATTTAAATAGTTCCACATGTTTTTCCTCAGTCATTTCAATTTCACATGAGTTTGTGTTTATTTAGTTAGCTGATCTTCAACAATGGGTGATGTTGTCTCCCAAGGGACACCTGCCAATATTGGAGGGATGATTTTCTTGTTTATATGCTGTTGGCGTCTAGTGCTGGGCTGACAACTGAAATTCAGGACATCAACTATGTTTAAATTTCAGGTAAACAAAGGACAGTTTCTCAAGTATTTGAAGGGCCAAAATATCACGTAGGCTATTTTTATTTTTAAAAAGCTATTCATATGTAACTGAAATTCAATTCTAACTAGGCTTCTTATATTATCCGACCATACTGTGATGCTCAGAACAATCTTTTTTCTGCCTTAACAGGCATGTCTCTGCCTCAAATGTTAAGAAGCCTGAGGTTGAAAAGCCTTGTAGTAGATTGTAATGCATGTATATTTGAATGCCCCAGAGTAGGTGATTTTAGATTTTGTACATATACACAAATACAATATATGTCAATGGACTGAATGTTTCACATAATCATTAACACACATGTATATATATAAATAGCCTACAAAATGGGTGTTTGTGATAGATTAAATTATACTTCTCAAAAACAATAGGTTCTTATTCCCAGAACCTGTAAATGTTACGTTATTTGAAAAGGATGTCTTCATAGCTGCGACTAAATGAAGCATTTTGAGATGAGAAGGCTATATTGGATTTTTCTACTGGGTTCCAAATTCCATCACAAGTGCCCCTTTTTAAGGAAGAGGCAGGACTAGGCTGTAACTCAGTAGTACCCAGCATGAACAAAGCCCTGGAGTCCATTCCCACTGAAACAAAGAAGAAGAAGAAGAAGAAGAAGAAGAAGAAGAAGAAGAAGAAGAAGAAGAAAACAGCTCAGTTGGTAAAGTGTTTGCCTTGCATGTATAAGGACCTGAGTTTTATTCCCAGAACCCATGTTAAATTTGAAAAAAAAAGATGAAAACCATATGTGTTGATGGGTCCTGGTAACCCCAGCACGGGGAAGCCTGAGACAGCCAGGTCTCTGGAGCTTACTAGCTAGCCAGGCTGGTCTGCTTGGAAAGTTCCAGGCTAGTGAAAGATCTCATTAAAAAAAACAAGATAGATGGTACAGGCAGAACCAGAACAATATCCAGAACTGTGTTCTAACCTACATACACACATGCACATGAATACATACACATGCACCCATCACACAAAGGAGGATATGGAGAATCAACATGGAGAACAGTGTGGCAGATGCAGAGGGACAGAGGGAGGTGCTGGAGTGGTGAATCCAGACATTCAAGAACGCAGCTGATAGAAAAGGCAAGTGGCACATCCTCCCCAGGAACCCAGATGGACAATGTGCCCTGCAGATACCTGGATTTCAGGTTCAGTGAACTGAATTCTGACTTCTGGCCTCCAGAATTTCAAGAGAATCGGCCTCTGTTGCCTTATGCAAGCACACATGTTGGCACTGGTTACAATGGCCACAGAGCCAGAATGCAGTGTCCTGAGGAGTGAGGTCCGAGACCACTCTGACTTTGATGTGTAATGGGGGGATAAGATATAACCTCTCCAGCCCAAGAGAGGGAATCAGATGCCATAGGGCTCTCTTTGGTCTTCTCTTTCATGTCCCTGTGTAGAGTATTTCTAGTACTGGGTTTAACCTTCATTATGGTTTATAGCTGGAAAGCAGGCCCCACAGATCCCTTTTGATTTGAGAAACAAAAGGCAGGCACTATGATACCCAGGTCTAGAACTCTGGAAGGAAGCTGCCTACATAGAGGGTTGGCCAGGCCTGCCTCCCAGCAACTGTGACTCCACTCAACCCTGCCTGCTGACCTGACTCTTGGATGACCTAAGACTGTGTGTCATGTGGTCCCGTCTAGGGCTTAGGCCATGGGAATGAGGCAAATAAATTTTTGATTAAGAGGGGAAAAATATCCCGTTTCCTGTGGTGTATGCTTGTCTTCTGGCAGACCAGTCATTTGAGTTCTTTTGAAAATAACTTATGAAGAGATCCCAGTAGACTTTGGGTCATGTCTTCAAGGACCTTGAGACATTTGGCTGTGGTTTTGGGATGAGGGGCCAACAGCAGGAAGAGCACACACTTTCCCAACAGGAAAACACATGAAAGTGCCATGATTGATAAGAATTTCTTATCTGCTGAGTAGATAGAAACATCCCCAAAACATCCCATGAGTATGACAGGGAACAAACATTGGCTTTGTAATATGTTCTGGGTCTGTAACTAGATTAATCCCAACTCTTCTATGGTTGAACCTGAAGTTTGAATGTCTTTCAGAACAACCTACAGGCTTTATTAACTTGGTACTGAGAATTCCATATCCATCCCTGATGTCAGTTTCCCAATGAAGAACAGCATTGAGAGGGTAATGATGGTGGTGGCATAGGGGAAGTGTGGCATAGGTGGAGTGTGGCATAGGGGAAGTGTGGCATAGGGGAAAAATCTCAGACAACTGGACCCTGTTGGGCCTGAATATTACTTGAACAGCAGAAACGATGGCCAGCTTTCATCCAGTGTCAGCCTTGCTTCCAAAAGGTTCAGGGGAGAGCCCTGCCTTTAATGGCCTCTTGAATTACTGCTATTGACCAGAAACCAGAAGAGGCAGGCACTGGGAGTCAAATTCATGAGACCTGAGAGAAACTTTCATCCTGGGGTTAAAATTTAGAATGTAAAGAATCTTAGCCTTGCAAATTTAGACAAATAAACACTGCTCTTTTTGAATGCAAAATTGAATGCAAAAAAAAAACTGCTTTAGAAGATCGTATTACATGAGGAAATGTATTTAAATGCCTAATAGGAGGCCTAGTATATAGCTAAATTCTCACTAAGCAAGTTATTAGCAGACAGTACATTTAGAACACTGGTAGTGATTGGGGAAGAGGTGAGTAGGAAACACTGGACTAAAGAGACTTACCATAAATATGCGTGTACACAGACATGAACAAATTACTATCTTTAATAATAGATTCTACCAGTTTTTTTTCAGGTTGGTCTGACATTATGGAACTTAACATGCTAAGCAGCTGTCCCTTGTTCATTTATAGGACCCCCACCTGTTAGGAGGAAGCCAAGGCATGCTCCACAAATATATGGGATCATGTTCTCTCTCTCTCTCTCTCTCTCTCTCTCTCTCTCTCTCTCTCTCATCTGGACCCTCTCCTTTTGTGTTAAAGTTAGCTAACTCTTGAATCCACAATCTTTAGACATCATAATGGTGATCAATACATAGAAGCAGGTGTCAATATTTATTCTTCCTCATTTTTTTTTAATTTTTTTAAATTTTATTTATTTCTGTATGTGTATGAATGTACTGTCTGCATGCAGGTTTGTGCACCCGTGTCGTGCAATGCCGCGGAGGTCAGAAGAGGGTGTCGGATTCCCCTGGAACTGGAGTTCTCCTGGAATTGGAGTTTCAGACGGTTCTCAGCGGCCATGTGGGTGCTGGGGATCGAACCCGGGTCCTCTGTAAGAGCGGGCGGCACTCTCAACCGCTAGGCCATCTCTCCAGCCTATTCTTCCTCATTTTTCTTTGCAGCTCCCTGTCACCAATCAAGAAAAGGAAGTTCTCGAAGCACCCAGCAGTGGCCCTTTCACCTGGATACTCCAACTCTCAACCCCGGTGAGGGGAGGCTGCTTCCCCGGCAGGGCTACTTACTGGTTGAGGAATTCGATGTTTATGTTTTATCTCCTGCTGGAGTGGCTGAAATAAATTATTTTCTCTAGCCTCTGGTCCTTCCAACACACTCCGCTTCAACCATCCAGAATGACGTCATCAACGGATCAGATCTGGTTGTTTCTCCAACCCCCATTTAGTGATACACACTGAGCTGAGCAAGATGGGGCATCTCCATCTCAATGCGGTGCCCTTGGGGAACAGAGACCTGGGAGACTAGGAGGATGAACAGCACCCTGGCCTCCATCCTTACATTAGATGCTAGTAGACACCCTGATTTGTGACACCCCAAAATGTCTCCAGGCATTGACAAATGTCCCTTGGAAGACAAAATCACTCTGGCTAAGTGATTTCGATCTTGTCCTCTGACTTTCAGGGTACCCCTGGCTTTCAGGGTACCCCATCCTTCCGTTACTACCTTCCGTTACTGCTGAGGTCTTCTCTGGCTACACTATTCACCTGCTCTGCAGGAACACCAAGTAAAGGTCATTTCAGACCCTTGAAGGTGGCTTTCTGTCTTACGGAGTGTCATATCTCTGCTATTCTCCTGTCACTTTTACCCTCATCACAGTTCTGAAGGACATTTTCCCTTCAAATCACTCATGCAGTTCATTGCTATGGCCTGTAATTCTCTGTAGTATGTTCACATTCCAACACCCTCCTGGTAACTCATAAGCTCTGCTAGGGCAGAGAACCATCTCTCTTATTCAGCTTTGCATGTCAATGGCCAGCATAATGCTCAACATTCCACGAATGTTCAATAAATATTTATTTAATGAACTGCTTTAAAAAATGACTCTTTGAAAGAAAGGAATTTTTCTTTGGAGCCCTTTAATTTGGGGAGACCAGAAGTAGGACTCCCTGACCTTTGCTGTCCATACATTAGTGGTCCATAATTACAGGATGGATGTCTTAGATTTTGAGGTTTATTTCATTAGTCCCCTGACTCGATGCAAGTTTACACTTGAGACTTCCTAGCAGACAATTGTCATTAGCTCTCAACATATGATCATCAAAATTGTTTTAAAAGGAAGAAAAGGGGACCTGGAGCCAGTAAGTCCCGGCTCTGGTATCTCACTCTCGGAAGGACCAAAGCCAATACATGTAGTGTGGAGCGGGAAGAAAATGCAGCTTGGTGCCAAAATGGTTAAAGAGAGTGCTGCAGAGTATGAAAAGCCACTGACGAAATCAGGACTATTTAGTCTACAGGCGAAGATTGAGAAGCAATCTGATAGTGGCACTTTAAACTACCTGTAGCCCGGGGCCATCGCGAACAATGCAGATGGATGGTCTGTTTGAGGTGAGTGGACAGGCCCAAACTTGTGTCTGCTGAGAGGGGTTGCTTGTTAAAGGAATTTAAGCAGGCACTCTAGGCTGTAATTTCAACTAAGCTTTTGGAGCAAGTTTGAGAATAAAAAGTAAAACAAACTCTGCTAAGGGATTGTCTCTAAAGTTCCCACAAATAGGCTATTTACTGGGGATTTCAGGTTAGTAAGCGAAGCACTGCAGGCCATTTGGTTTTCTCTTTGGCTCCGGACAAGGCAGTATTTAAACTAATGCAGATGTTCACTGCTTCTTAAAGTCCACACCCACACACCCCCTGAATTCATGGTATTCCTCTCATTCATATTAGAGTCTCCTTTTCTTCATAGTTCTTTCACCTGCTGATATTCATTTATTCATTTTTAATATTTTTATATATGATGTGTATATAGTGTGTAGTATGTGTGCATGCTCATGTGTATGTTCCTGTATGTAAATGTGGGCATGCACATGCTACAACGAACACGTGGTAGTCAGAAGGGAACCTCTGGTGTCAGTCCTTACCTTTCACCTTGTTTGAGGCAGGGTCTCTTGTGGTTCAGAGCTGCATAAACCAGACTAGCTTGCCTTTGAACCTCCAGGAATTGTCCTGCCTCTGCCTCCCATCCTCCAGAAGGAGCACTGGGGTTACAGATGCATGTTATTGCATCCAGTGTTACATGGGTTCTAAACTCCAGATCTTACTGCGCAGCAAGCACTTTGTCCTCTGAGCCGTCTCATCAACCCATCTTTCACTGGTATTTACATATTTGGTTGACATATCTGTTTGGGTGAGCTACTAAGTGGTGAAGAGAACTTCGAAGTCCTAGTTCAATCTCTTTGTTATATAGAAGATGAGGATGAGTCCCAAAAAGAAAAAAGAACTTTTCCAAGACTTGGAATATGTGGGAACTTCAATCCCAGTTCTTCAGTCAACTTCCGACAGCATTTTCTAGGTAACTATAGTAAACAGAGATCATAGAGAAGCTGAAGGCTCTGGAAAGTGAGCTTGGAAAGCAATTTGTAGAGCACCTAGAGTTCCTCAGGTTCAGTTTCTCTCAACCAAAATTTCACACAAAAATTAACCCCTACATAAAGTGATATTTTCTCATTCTTCCAAGGTTGGCACAATTTTAGATGCATTAAAATTTGATTAATTTGGGGTGGGAAAGAAGGCTCAGTGGTTAAGAGGACTGACTGCTCTTGCAGAGGCCCCAGATTCAATTCCTAGCACCCACATTACAGCTAATAGCTAGCAGTAACTCCAGTTTTGGGGGACTCTGATACCTTCTTCTGACCTCCAAGGGCATTGCAGGACACAGGTGCATTTATACACATGCTGATAATACCCTCATTCATATAAAATAAAAATTAATTACATACAGTGGATATCTTAGAACACTGGGGACTCATTCTCTGGGTACAAACTATTGTCTGTAAATTCTTGCAGTTTTGAAGCTCGTCTGGTTTCTGTTACAGTTTCTCTACTTTGCCTTTGTAGGAGGAAAGCTACAGTAGATATCACATAATGAACAAGTGTATACATGCGTTCATATTGCCTGAAGAAAGATGATTTAAGTGTACACAGAATGACACTGGGAAAAGCCCTTTGGAAGATTCCAGGAATCCATTTAAGTTTTCCCTAGGGTGCCCAACTTGGACATTGGGAAGTCTGTAAAGGCAGGTCCATTTGCCTAATTAGTCCACATATCTGCCACCTGATGCAAAGTCCCATCATAATGACATGCCATAAAGATGTGGCGACTCCCCACATGAAAACCAAGCAGCTCTAGCAAGAAGGAAAGACTGCAGGGCTAGCAGAAAGCAGTACGTGCTGTCATGGGGCCTTTCTGGGTTTGAAGGAATATGTTCTTTCTCAGTCTTGGCATCAGAGCACTTTAGAAAAAGAAAACAAAACAGTAACCTTAGAATCAGTTGTGATTTCAGCTAAGGCAGATTCTGAAATTTCTAGTACCAGAACATGCTAGAGGGTTGGAGAAGAGGTTTAAAATGCAATAGCCACATGCTGACTCTTCAGCCTTCACCAGAGCTAAAAGTTCCACAAAGGCAGAAGATAGGTCTAGTTTGCTCAGCCCTGTAAAAGCAAGAGACTGCCCAGTGTTAGATACACATGGCATCCTTCCAGATGGTGAGTTTCTCATTTATTTGTATAGCAAGTATTTGAGGGTTTCTTTGAAGAGGTGTTTTGTTATGAACTGGGAATCTTGCATTTTTAAAAACAGACAGAAGCCCTATCTTCACCTAACTTGACATATAGCTGGGGCTGGGGATGTAGGGAAGAAGATAGAGACTTTAATTCAAACATGTAAAGAAATGTCAAAACAGGGGCTGGGGAGATAGCTCTGTCAGTAAAGTGCTCACCACATGAGCATGATGATCTGAACTGCAGCCCCAGAATCCACATGAAACAACTGCTTGTAATCGCAGCCTCTGGGAGGTAGAGACAGAAGAATTCTTGGAACCACACCTGAAGTTGATCTCTGACCTCCACATGCATGGCAGAGAGGGAGAGAGAGAGAGAGAGAGAGAGAGAGAGAGAGAGAGAGAGAGAGAGAGAGAGAGAGATTGAGAATCCATCATATGGGCAACAGGTGTTAGAAATCTGGTCAGAGCCGCCATGAAAGGTCCTCTTTGAAAATGATGATACTGAATCCAAAAGGAAGAGGCTGAGTTCAGAAAGAGGGGGCAATAGGAAGGAGCATCTTCAGCACAGGGGACAGGAGGGAGCATGCAAGAGAGTTGACAGGGTTCAAGGATAGAAAGGACATGAAATGGATGACCAAATGCACTTGGAAAAATGAGAATGGTCCAAAATGTATGATTCGTCAGTCGGATTAAAATTTCACCATGTATCTCAAGATTCTTGAGAAACAAAATGGAGTGATGTGATCCAGACCTAACAACGAAGTCACAGCTCCACTTGGAGGGTAGAAGATGGGTTGGCAGGTGGCAAGAGTGGATGTGAGATGAAGAGGCCAGTTACTGAGTAAGGGGCAAAGTCTTGGTGTGAGGTGGTGATGCTAGATGAAGGAAAGAGGAAGGACTGGGAAGACTTAAAGGAGAAAAGGGATGGATGGACTTAATGGATTAAATGAAAGGATGGAAAAGGAAGAAAAAGTAGTAACACCTTGGATTACTGGTACCCAATAGTATTTGTTGAAATAATTAATGACTCTCTGCCCCTAAGTCTGGATATACAAACATTCTTTGCAACATCTTCCTCTTGTAGATGTACATTCCATGCTTACCAGTCATTTCACCAACTTACAGTCAAAGCTTCTCTTAAACAGCTGCTCTATGGAAAACCCTCATAATTTCATTCTTTCTCCCTCTCTGTGAGGTGGAGAAGGAGCCATAGGAACAGGGGTTGTCTAGGAGTACTTTACAGTGCATGATTCTGCCTCTTCTTTCCACTGGTTGCTAGAACACAGCTGATACATAAATGGGCTAGAAACGCTTGTTCAATTGTAATGGAGGCTGGAGTCTTTCCTGCAGAAGCTTCTAATCTAGTTGAACAAATAAGAGAAGAAGGCACTGAAAAGAATGAAAAAGACAAAGCAAACCAATAAACTGAGCACATCTGTTAGCTGGAAGACATGAATGAATCAGGAAGACCACGGGAAGGCCTGCCATCTGAAGTTTCCAGAAAACATTTTCAGGGGATCATATTATTGACAAATATGCTCATGACAATAGCATTGTGAATGTCTCTATACATACCTGTATTGTTCTGGAGGTTTCTGAGTTTGTCTTGAGAAGAGTAAGGCAGGCTGAGGAAACAGCATCAGCAAAGGAGAGAGAAAAGAGAAGCACGCGCCAGGGCAGGTCTTGAGAATTCTCCTCCCCAGAGCTGCTCTGGGCTGAGTTGCAGGGGTGAAGAACCTCACAAGGCCTAGAAGGGCTTTAATCTTGACTTTATCTCTTATTAGTTAGGTGCCTTCATTTATTAAATAGGACGGTAATAATAGCATGCACATCTATATAGCTTGTGTATGAATCAAATGATAAAATACCCTTGAAAAATGTCTATTATAGAAATCTTTTCAGCGGGAGGCTGCAAAAAAAAAAAAAAAAAAGAAATCTAGTCAGTGGTATATAGCCCACTTTACTGGGTTTTCCCACAAAGAAGTACTGAATCATAGTCCCTGGGGGTGGAGTTGTATTGCTGCACTTAAAAAACCCCACCAAGGTATTTTAATATGCTACCAGCTTGGGAAACTACACCTCTGAGTCTTTAGGAAGGAAAGATAGGTTTGTAAGGTTGTTGTAAAAGTTGGAGAAGCTAAATAAAGGTGGTACATACCTTTAATCTCAGCCCTCAGGAGGCAGAGGCAGGCAGATCTCTGTGAGACCGAGGCCAACCTAGGATGGTTTACATAATGAGTTCCAGGCTAGCTTGGGCTACGTAGTGAAACACTGTCTCAAAACAAACAAACAAACAAGCAAACAAACAAACAATACCCCCAAACAAACAAACAAACAAACAAACAAACAAAAAGAAACTAACAAAAAAGTTGGAGAAGGATGGTAGACACCCCATGTACAAAGTTTTTCTTTTTGTGGTGTTGGGGGTCTAACCTGCTTGCTAGGCAGATGCTCTGATCCTGACTCTCCAGCCCTCAGTCTTGAAATGAGAGAGATGAGGTGAAGACTCACAAGCATTTCCTCTCTTCCCTGCATTTTCGGTGCTCAGTAGCCCCCTCAGAGCGAAATTTTCAGCATGTAGTGCTCTTTAGTTGGGATCCTGGCTTATACTCTTAACAGTGCATCCCCCTGGGGCAGATTAGGTTCCTCAGGAAAGGACTGCAGTGAGGAGTGGGGTTGTTGTGGAGGATACTGAAGAGCAGCATCTGTGAGGTAGCAAAGGATGGAGGATGGGGTACAAGACGAGCTGGGATTCAGGCTTGGAAAGGGCCTTTGCCAGCCTCACAGTGGAGCTCTGCACACAGACAGGAGTCTTGTGGATATTCTTCATGTCAGGACAAAGTAAGAGAATCTGGAAAGAGGGATATGGCACCAGGTGAAGAATTCCCAGAAATCAACTAGAGCTTCTGAGACACAGACTATATTTCAACTGTGAAAGTGGTGACAGGCTCCAGGACCCCACAGCTCGGGCTGCGCTCTAGCCCCATCCACGGTCCTGCCCTGTCCCCTCCTTGCCATCATTCCAAACCAAACACTTCTCACTTCCTCCACTGTCCACCGAAGATCTTGGCATTGAAAAGTCACTCTAACTTAGACAGGAGCTATGCCTGCCTCTTTCTTGTGTGTTTCTTTTGTTTCAGTCCAAAGGGCTGATGTCAATTTCTTCTACTTAATGGACACTTCCCTGTGTCTTATATCAGTAGGAGCCTTAACTTCCTTTGTCATCACTTTCTCATCATTATTCAAAGTATGCGCACGGGAACATTTTAAAAATATCTGGTTGTTTATTAGTTGTGCTTTTCTGCTGATAATATCTACTGGTCAGTTGTTCTTTCTTCCTCTCGGTCTCTTCCACTTCTTTCTCTGTCTGTCCTTCTCACACACAGAAACACACACACTGTGTTCTAATCATGAAGTACCTTTGCCAGAAACACTAGAATACGACAAAGTTCTAACCAATTGTAAAAACATCAAAAAGGTGTATGTACTTAAAAGATAAACACTTTAAAATTGCTTGCTAAGCTAAAATCCTATGAAAACAAGCCAAAGGTCACAGAATTAAGACATAAAGTTTCTGAGCTTAATTTCCAATCAGCTCATGCGCCTCATTTTTAACAGATCTCTAGTCCAAGAATGCTAAGTAAAATGTTTGAATGGCTTCAAATATTCTTAAAAAAGAAAATAACCAGACCATGACAAGAAAACTGGACTTAGAATAGGTAATAGAATTCCAGTTTGTGGGTTCTCTTGATTTGAAAATGTTTATCTTTGGATCTGTTAGCTTTCACCTCTGGTCCTGGGTTTTTCCATATCTAAGAGGGAAGGTTGTGACTACACATATCCCTTTCAGTTTAAAAATCTATGATTGTAAGAAAAGCAAGAGATTCCCCATGCCCAGCTCTCCCTACTCTCCTGTCTGGTACAGGTCACGGTACTGAACTTGGGTCGTTGCCTTGTCCTTCAGATGAGTTGTGTTCTCTTGTCACAGCCCTTGACCTTGACAGCTCTCCTTTCCCAAGTTTATTCTCTCTCTCTCTCTCTCTCTCTCTCTCTCTCTCTCTCTCTCTCTCCTCTCTTTATATGCATATGTGTATGTGTATGTTTGGGGTTTTTTGTTTGTTTTTTTTCATTTTTTTTAGTTGTTTATTATATTTTAAGGGATTCACAATATAAGAGCACAGTTGTTTTCAGATCACATTGATGTTGCTCAGTTTGCCATACAATTAGGTAATTGGTGCTAGCATCCACAGATGAGTTGTATGTGTATGTTTGTGTGTGTGTGTATGTGTGTGTGTGCATGCGTGCATGCCATGAATGCATATGTTGGCCTGTGCATGGATGTGTGTAAACCAGAGGTCAGTGTCTGAGTCTTTCTTTGTCCTCCCAGCTTATTCTTTGCCACCAGATGCCTCGGTGGACCTGGAGCTTTCTGTTTCAGCTAGACGGGCTGGCCAGCAAACTCCAAGGACTCACCTGTCTCTGCCCCTTCAGTACTGGAGTTACAGATACATGCCACTGCCCTGGCTTCTTACATGGGGATCTGAACTCAGGTCTTCGTAATTGCATTTAGGTGATCTTGTACTAGGTCTTGTACTTTGATAGACATATGTAGCACACTTTATGCATTTGTTCACTTAATTGTCTACATCCTCACTCACACTCTTCAAGACTTAAACTCTAAGGCCAAAACATTATAGTGGGACTTTAAAACTGACAGTGGTTTAATTCATTATTTGATGAGCAAATATGACATAAGCCACTGAAGCAGCAGAATATGACCAATGATCATTGCTTCTAGTCCTAGTTTTTAATTCATCTCTTTCCCACTGTGGGACAGATGTTCACATCTCACCCATGAACTGAGTGAAAAGAAAGGTTATTAACTCCACTGGGAGTAAATGATGCTGACTGCAGCTCTAACCTCCTCTGACTTTCCAAGAATTGCTTTCAGTACATTCTGTTTTCGAAGATCATCTGCTTTCCTGCTTCCAAAAGCCTGTCCTGGCCTGTCCGGCTCATCCTTGGCCCTGATATTGGGGGTGGGGGTAGTACTGAGTCCAGCAATTTCAAAGCCAGTTCTGGTGGAAAATCAGAGGCTTGGGAGTAGATGTTGGAGAAATCAGGATGTTATATTCTTGACCTCTGTATAATCCTGATTATTGTTCTTTTAATATGCTTAGGACAAATTAGTATGATGCAGAATAGGGAGAAACATGAGATGGAAGCTGTAACCTTGCCTCTCCCTACTGCAGTATTCCCTTGGGGAAAGAATCAGGGTATGTCCTCTAGCAAAGCAGGGGAGGACTCGGGCCTGCTGAGTGGGGGGGGGGTGGTGGTGGAGAATTCAAAGGCAGTCCAGTAATAAACTCTTCTCCTCCTGCCCATACTTATTAATAAAAATTGGCATAGGACCTCAAGAGAAAGATGTCAGCAGAGCTTTCCACAAAAACAGGAGGACCTGGGCTTGAGCTCTAGAAGACATTTAAAGAAGCCTGACATGGCAGTTCAGACTTTCAGGGGGAGGTGGAGACAACGAGCACCAATTAGCTCAATTGGCAGTTTAAGATCAGTGAAATACTCTGTCTCAAAAACCAAGGTGGGGGCTAGGTAGAGGCTCAGAGGGTCTAGGTGTTTGCATGCGGATCTGACAATATGAGTTTGCTGAATCTTGCAACTCCTAAGAGTTGTCCTCTGACCTCCACACGTGTTATGGCATATGCATGCATTCATGGGCACACATGCACACACACACACACACACACACACACACACAAATATTTTTTGAAGGTGAAGGCCCTTGAGCAACAATGCATGAGGTTGTCCTCTGGCTTCTAAATGTATGTGTATACATATGCATGTACACTTGCATGTGCGCACACCCATACAAAATGAAAGTGAAAATAAAACAAGGTTAGGTGACACATGTAAGCGAGGGCAATGAGACTTTGCTATCCAGCACCTCTGCATACTTAACATTCATTTTCTTTACTTTATGTACTTAGTATTCTGTTACAGAATCTTGACAGATGCTACTTTTATTCTCAAACTGGAATACTTTAACTCATGAAATCCCAAATTGAAGATTTGGGTAGTAAAGGTTGAAACCCCAGTGATTAATTCCTTGTTTTGGGCCATAAGAGCCATCTCTCTCAGCCTTATCAGCTTCAGGTGAGTGATAAACACAAAGGTGAAAGAGCCTGACCCAGCTACTATCACATGGGTTCTGAGTGAAAGCTCAGCCATTTAATGGGCTGTAAGAATAACCACTAACAGTCGCAATGTATGCCTGTCATTCAGCATAATTATCAACAATCTTCCATGTATATGGCAACCTTAGTTATGACTTAGAATCCAGCAGAATCCACTTGTGACTTGTTTGCCAAAAGGTTCCTCTGAGCCATGCCATCTATTATAGGCATGCATCCCCATGGATGCTCAGCTGCTCTGTTGAGTCTTCCTTTTCCCCTCCTCTTCTTAAGCCAAATACAAGCTGTATGCGTGCCCCTCATTTTCACTGGGAGAAACATGTTTTCAAATTAATTTATCCTTTGAGAACTTCATACATGTATATAAGACCTTATGGTCACACTCATCTCTTAGCCCTCGCTTACCTTCCCATACCCCAAGTTTCCACCTTTTATGTCTTCTTGTTTTTATTACTGCTTTGTGAGCCCCTGGGTTTCACCTGGGCCACTAGCATGAGCAGAGGTGTGAAGTTACCCACCACAGCATGAGTGACTGACCAGTGGCTACATCTCTGGAAATGATGACTTCCTCTCTGCAGCAGTGCTGGAGTGTCCTCAGCTCCTCTGTGTGTGGGTGGTGTGAGATGGGACCCATAAGCCCCATTTCATCTATCAATGAATGTCCATGGTCTTGGCCCATTGGACAGGCTCCATGCAGTCAGCTGCAGCTGCTATGGGTTCGTGAGTGCCACAGCCATGTTGTGCCCATAAGAAACATTTTTTGAGATTACAAAGAACCAGCTGGATCTATGGACAGCATCCAAACAACTTTTATATTTTATTGTTTTATTTCTCCCACATTTCTTTCAAAATAAGCCATTTAGATCCTTTAAGACAAAGCTTAGGACATTGAAAAGTGTTCTGTGAATATAAGAATGTGGGACCCAGAGAGGAAAAGCATGCAAATTACAAGTTCTTGGAGAATCAAACACAATATTTTATACACGATCTAAACATGAAGGACAATCAGCAAGTGCTCAAGGGAGGAATCTCCATGTTAGAGCAATGGAGTGGCATTCATGCAATCCAAACTAGTCAGCAAACCATGGAAAGTGCCCCGCCTATCTATCTTTTGGATGATGCCAGAGAGTCACCTAGACTCTAGGTGACTCCCTGAGAGAAATTTTGTCAGCAAACTGTTTTCACTGTTAGAAAAAAGCTACGGACGACTTGGGTTGAGTAGGAAGTCCGGATGTTCTGTTCTGATGCAGAAAGTAAGAACTTGTAATCTCTACTGTGACACTTTAGACTAGACTAGGTAAGGAGTTGCGTTCTAACTTGCACTGTTACTTTTTCACACAGACAACTGTTGCCTTGTGTGTGAACTTTGATGTCCTGTACCACATGCATATAAGCTTCCACTGCACTGTGTGTGTGTGTGCCTCTGTGTGTGTGTGTGCCTGTGTATGTGCCTCTGTGTGTGCATGTCTGTGTGTGTGCCTGTGTGTGCGTGCCTGTGTGTGCACCTGTGTGTGCATGCCTGTGTGTGCACCTGTGTGTGTGTGTGTGTGTGTGTTTGTGTGTGTGTGTGTATTTAGGCTAGAGGATAACCTTAGGTGCCATTACTCAGATGTCTTCCCTCTTTCTTTTTTAAGACAGAATCTTTAATGTCTGGAATTCACCAAGCATGCTAAGCAGATTGGCTGACCAGAAAGCTCTAGGGACCTGCCTTCCTCCACCTCCCATTGCTGGGATTGCAAGCACATGATACCAGACTTAGCCTTTAAAAAATTTTAATGTAGGTTCTGGAGATTGACCTTAGGGCCTCCTGCTTTCAGAGAAAGTACTTTACTGCCTGAGCTCTCTGCCCAGGATGCTTCTTGTTTTTGTTAATTTGTTTGTTTGTTGTTTGTTTGTTTGAACTCAGTCCTGTATGATATGCCTCATTGGTAGCAGGATTTAGTCTTTTTTATCTATGAGTCGCTCTGCTAAAATCAGATCTGCAGGCTTTGGTACTCTGGACCTCAGACCACCATCTCCAGAGCACTACACTGTAGGTGGTACCCAGAGTGCCCACCCAGACTGAAGTCCTTCTTCCTCTGGAACCTTGTACCTGGCTCCCCATCAGATTCTCCAAATGTGCAAAAGGCACCAGAAGAGAACTACTATAGAGGAAGAGTATTAGTACTAATGATAGATACCTACCAAAAATGTCTCCAAAGAGCAGACCCAACTCAAGTAGTAATGTTGTCTAAGCAAACGTAGAAGGAAAGAGGAGAGAGGGAAAGGAGTCCAGCTCTACCAGCCCATTCCAGGACTGGAAAAAAAATAGGAGCTGTATCCATGGTGGTTTCTGGGAAAGCAGGCAAGTGCATCTGGGTACTTGCTTGTAGATCCAATAGGAAGCATCTGCTGCCAGGGTAGTGGCCTGTGACAGCTATAGGGGAATCACTTGGACGTAGCATGCAGCTGTGGTCTCCTGCGGAGCTAATGAAGGCAGAAAATCACTCATGACCAATTGGAGTCTCCACGTGGAAACTCATAGCTCAAGGTGAATGAACAACGACGGTTAGAGGTGAGACTCACAAGGCTGCCAGTACCTTATGGAGAGTCTCTCTTAGGGTCTGCAGGCTGGACCTTGGCCATGTGGATGTGGCCAGGGTGTACCAGAAGATGTTCTTCACTCTGTGATTAGACCAAAGAAGGGAAAACAATACTCATCTGAATGTGTGCAATGCACAGTTAGAAAGACCTGGCTCACAGGAAGTGCCAGAAAACTATCCAACATAGAATTTCTCTTGAACCCTGCCTGCATTCAGCTCCCACAGACTCAGCTCTGAACCCAAATTCAAAAGTTAGTTTCCTGTGGGGGCTGACCTGACAGCAATGACCTTTTCCTCTAGCTATGAGTGAAAGGACTCTCTCTTTTTCTTGGGTGACTTTTTCCAACACTCAGACCTACAAGGAAAGGTGTCACTAGTGTATCTTTGAAAATCCACTGTGTGTTTTCTCAATCCGTTGTACCATGTGATCTGTTCACTCAATTAATCAGAAAAAAATAATAAAGGGAGACACATGATCAATAGCTAATTGTAATTCATGGAAATGAAGTTAAAAATTAGGATATCTCACTATCAGGACACAATCTCTACTAACATATTTTGTGACTTAAGGCAAATCAGTTAAAAACTCGGTTATTGATAAGGGTAGAGAGCCTGCTTCCATTTCTCTTATATGTAAATGCGGAGAACCAAACTAAATAATCTAAAAGGGATTTTGAAAGCATAAAGTATATTCTGAAATGCCACCTTGAGTTCCAATTTAAAGATAACAAGGACTAGTGCTTATTGATTTATCATTAAATTAAATGATTCACATTTTAAGTATTCAAAAATAAAAAGGGATCAATCTCCCTGCAATGCTTTCGTTATCCCCAAAGTGCTCTAGGGCGATTTCTTCAGCTCACATTCCATTTTGCAGACTCTTTGAAAATTGCAAAAAAAGGAAAGTTAAATTTCAGTTGTGGGATAATCATCTTGACTCTATCTAGAATGGGATATGTCTGTTTCATTAAACGATCCCAATTTCAAGCACTTCATCTGAGCTATAAACCATCATTCTCTACTTGGAAAGCAGAGAAACAAATTCTGACATAGGATGGAAACTCAAGTGGTCCGCACCTCACAAAGATCCTATTTTCTTTTTTTTTTTCTTTTTTTTTTTTTATTGGTGCTTTGTACATTCATACATCATTTCCAATTCAGATCAGGCATATTTCCCTTTCCCTTCCCCCCTACCCCCACCCCATCCCAGATCATTGCCATTTGCCAACTGTCCTGCATCTTTCTCTCAGTTTTTTTTTTCCATTTTTTAGCTATAAGTTGATTGATCCATGAGTTAACAGCATCCTTCATATAAACCAATTTGCAGCTGTGTGCCCAACCCCCACAGCCCCACCACACCAGCAGGGGGTGAGGGGTTGTATGTTCAATCAAATTGATCAAATGAGTGTCCAGACTACATTGCTGTAGTTTCACCATTCACCCCAATCGCAGCCCTTACATTCTACCACGCCCCCTCTTCCGCGATTGTTCCCTAGGCTTAGGAAGGCACAGGGATGAGAAGCAAAACAGTCCACTCTTCTGGAGCTATTGTCTTGGACTCTGGTCAATTGTGGCTGTTTCCTTTCATGGGCTGACAGTTTGTCCAGGAATAACCATCGATCCTCTATAATAGTTGTCTCCAATTTACAGTTGGAGAGCGACTCATCATCATCATATTTCTCCTTTTTCTATGGGGGGAGGCAAGAAAGTCTTCATATCAAAAACCTTGCGGCACCCTATAAGGTAAGTTTCATTAGGACTCATTATAAATAGTTGTTACAAGTAGATAGGATCCACAGAGGGGTTCGGTGTTTATAGCAATCTGAGGCTTTTCTTCCTTTCAATGTTCAGATAGCAACCTTTCAGTGGCACTTTCTGGTACATCCTTCTCAATGCAAAGCTGTATCTTTTCTTTCTTCAGCCATTAAGTTGGTGGACATTTTGTCTTGTTGGGACCCACAAATCTTTCCCATAGTTAGTTTTAGGATTTGAATTTACAAGGTTTTTGACAAAAAGGTTTCATGTCTTATTGTATCCCCCCCTTTTTTTTAACCCATGAATCTCCAGAAGACAGTTGTGTTATACGTAACTATAGGGTAGAATCAAGGCACAGATTTCCTCAAATTCACTCTTGTGGTTTTGGGTGACTAATATGATTAACTTGGGAAGCAAACTTAATTTTTACGTTAAATCATCTTATAGTTGAAAGAAATGCTACAAGGTGATACTGTACAACAGGAAATTATGGAAAAACATTGGTGTGCCAATCCCAAGTTATTGCTCTACACATTTTATGTAAAACAAATGTGGACAACAGCATTTATATCTCCATTTAACTCAGATGCATTACCGTTTTTATAGAGTCTGTAAACCATGTTGTTTAATATACACATATTACTTTACTAAGTCCTAAGACACCATGTTTCCTGTAGACAGTGTCTAGGCAAAACTGGGATACTTGAAACTCACCATCATTATAATATGCATTTAATCGAATATACACCCGTGCCCCTTCCCACCCCTCCCCCCTTCCCAATTCACCATTTCAGTCCGTTTTCTGATGCAGTCTTTCTCTTGTTGTTCTTTTACTAGCATCCCTTCTCCATGAGAAATATTTATATCTGGGTTATTGACTAGCATCCACATATGAGGGACACTATTTGTCGTTTGTTTTTCTGGGACTGTGTTACTTCACTAACATATGCTTCCAGCTCCATCATTACCTGCAAAGTTTCATCATGTCCCTCTTACTGCTGCATAAGAACTCCATTGTATACATGTACCACATTTCTCTATCCACTCGTCAGTTGAGGCACCTGGTGCTGGTTCCAGCTTTTTGCTATTGTGAACAGAAGCTGCAATAAACATAGCTGTGCATGTATCTTGCAGTAAGATGTATCTTGTGGGTATATACCCAGGAGTGGTATACTGGGTCAAATGGAAGGCTCATTTTGAGTCTTCTAAGGGTTCTCCACACTGTTTCCATAGTGGCTGTACAAGTTTACATTCCCACCAATGGTAGAGTGTTCCCTTTTTCCCCAAACCTCCCCAGCACTTGGTATCATTCCTATTCCTGATCCTAGCCAGTCTTATTGGGAAGGGTAAGGTGAATTCAAAGTGGTTTTAATTTGCATTTCTTAATTAATCAGCGATGTTGAACACTTCTTAGATGTTTCTTGGCCATCTCTAATCCTCCTCTGTGAAGTCTCTATTCAGATCTTTGCTCCATCTTTTGAGTGATTCTTTGTTTTCTTTCTTCTTTGTTTTTTGAGAGTAGCTTATACTCTGGAAATTAATGCTTTGTCAGATGTATCTGCAGTGAAGGTTCCCCCACTCTGTGGGTTTTTCACTCACTTCCTTTATTGTTTCTTTTTGATGTACAGAAACTTTGGAGTTAATGAGGTCCCATTTGTCAATTATCGATCTTATTTCTGTGCAGCTGCTGTCTGATTTAGGAAGTCTTTTCCTTTTTTTTTAATTTTTTTTATTAATTTATTTATTTTCTGATTGTGTATGAATGTACTGTCTGCATGCAAGTCTGTGCACCTGTGTCGTGTAACGCCACGGAGTTCAGAAGAGGGTGTCGGATTCCCCTGGAACTGGAAGCTTCTCCTGGAATGGAGAGCTTCAGATGGTTCTCAGCCGCCACGTGGGTGCTGGGATCGAAAACCCAGGTCCTCTGTAAGAGGCGGTCGGCGCTCTTAACCGCATTAGGCCATCTCTCTAGCCCAGGAAGTCTTTTCCTATGCCTATGTCTTGTAGTCTGCTGCCAAGTTTTTCTTCTATCACATCACCTTCAGAGTTTGGGGTTTCATGTGAGGTCTTTGGTCCATCTGGAGTTGTTTTTTTACAAGGTGAGAGATAGGGGTTAATTCATTCTTCTACAATGGTGATCCAGTTTTGCCAACACCATTTGCTTGAAATGCGTCTTTCCTCCATTGTGGCTTCCTGGCCCCCTTGTCAAATATGAGGTGGCTGAAATTGTTATGAGCTCAGGTTTGGATCTTCAGTTTTTATTCCATGGTCACTGGTCTGTTTTTGGCCAGTACCAGGCTGTTTATGACGTATGCCTTTTTGTATGTATGTTTTGATGTCTGCTAGAGCGATCCCACCTGTATTGCTCTTTTCACTCAGGGTTGCTTTGGCCTATCAGGGTCTTGATTTTCCAAATGAAATTGAAGGAATTTTTTTTTTCAAGCCTGTGAAGAAACTCTTGGGGATTTTGATTGGGATTGCATTAAATATGTACACTAGTTTGGGTAGGATGGGCGTTTTTATTATTTAATTTTTCCAATCCATTGAGCATGGGAGGTTTGTCCATCTTCTGATGTCTTCCTCAATTTCCTTTTTCAGGGGTTTAAAATTTTTGTTGTAGAGATCCTTGGTGTCTTTGGTTAGGTTTTTCCTAGGATTTTATTGTTTTTGAGGCTATTGTGAGTGGGGAAGGTCTCCTTTTAGTCCTCTTCAGGTGCATGTTGTTGGTGTAGAGAAAGGATACTGATTTTTCTAGATTTATTTTGTATTCTGCCACTTTACCAAAGCTCTTAATCGTTTCTAGGAGTTTTCTGGTGGAGTTCTTAGCCTCCCTTAGGTAACAATAGACAACATATTATCAGCAAAAAGGGATAGCTTGACTTCCTCTTTTCCAAGAGAACTATTTTAATTCCTTTTCTTGCCTTATTGCCCTAAGCAAGGGTTTTAGCACATACATGAAAAGGAGATGTGATAGGGGACAGCCTTCCCAGGTTCCACCTTTAAGGGGAATGCTTCTGTCATTTCCCCATTTAGGATGATATTGGCTGTGGGTTTCCTGTATATGACTTTGATTACACTGGAGGAATGGTCCCTCCAGACCAATTCCCTCCAGGACTTTTAAACACGATGAAGGGTGCTAGTGGATTTTTTCAAAGGCTTTCTCCGCATCAATTGAGGATGATGGTTTATGGTTTGTCTTCAGTCCATTTTATATTTTTGATGATGTTTATTGATTTTCGTTATGTTGAACCATCCCTGCATCTCTGGTATTGAATCCAACTTAGTCATGGTGGATGATTTCTTGATGTGAGTCTGTATGTGATTTTCCAGAATCCTGTTTAGGATTTTGGCATCTGTGTTCATTAGGGAGATGGGTCTATAGTGCTCCTTTTTGTGTTGTATCTTCCTGGTTTTGATAGTAGCAGTGTTGGCTTCATAGAAGAATCTGGGAGAACTACCTCCAGTTTTGTATCCTTCTAAACAATTTTAAGTGTTAATGTTTGGTAAGTCTTTTCGAAAATTTTATAAAATTTTGCCATGAAACCATCTGGGCCTGGCATTTTTGGTTTGGGAGGCTACTTATTACATCTTCAATTTCTTCCTGTACTATGGTCTATTTAGGCTGTCGATCTCTCTTGGTGAGCTTTGGTGATTCCCAGGTATTTCAGTATAGTCGTCCATTTCTTCTAGGGTTTCAAACTTAGTAGAATATAAGTTTTTGAAGTATAGTCCTGTATGATTGTCTGGATCTTTTCATTGTCTGTTGTGATATTTCCCCTTGCATCACAGAGTCTATTGATGGAGTTGTTCCCTCTTTTTTTTTGGTTAACTGGATAGAGGTCTGTCTTATCTTGTTTATTCTCTCAAAGAAACCAACTTTTGGATTCAGTGATTTTTTTTGTATGTTTTTTCTGTTTCTAATTTCATTGATTCTGCTATGATTTTTGTTATTTCTTTCTGTCTGCTCCGTTTAGGGTTCATTTGTTGTTGTCTCTCAAGTATTTTTAGCTGCAGTGTTAGATTCAGTTTCACTTGTGTTCTTTCTGTTTTTTTAATGTAGGCACTTTAGAGCTATTAAACTTCCCTCTTAGGACTGCTTTTAAGTGTCCCATAGATTTTGCTGTGTTGTTTATCATTGTCATCGTTCAGGAATGTTTTTATTTATTTTTTTATTTCTTCCTTGACCCACTCATTCAGGGAGGGTGTTGTTTTAGTCTCCATGTGTTCCTGGTAAGTTGTAGGGTTTATTCTGTGTTGATATTGAGTTTATTGCACTGTGGTCTGATAGAATGCATGAAGATTATTTCGATCTTTTGTAATTTGTTTGAGTTTTTTTTTTTTTCTTTCGTTTTGTCTATTTTGGAGAATGTTCATGGGTGCTGGTGCTTTTAGTAGAAAGTGTATTCTTCTGGTGTTTGGAGTGGGTAAATATTCGATCATGTCATGTGCTGTGGAGTCCATTTGTTTTATATTGTATATGTTCAGTTAGATATCCTCTCTGTTATCCTTTGTCCTGTTGACGCTGCTAGGGGACTTTAATGGGGTTATTGAAACGTCCCCAGTGTAGTATGAGTGTGCTGGGCTTAGATCTTGTGCTTGAGATCCGGAGAATTGTCTTTTATAAAGTTTGGTGCACCCGGTTTGTTGCTGGTCCTTTGTGTTGCTGCCATATATATTTATTTTTGTGAAAATCTTTCATCGTCAAATTGTTCTTTAATAAAAGATTGCAATGGCCCTCCTTGTCCTCTTTTGATTTTTCTTTTTGCTTTGAAGGTCTATTTTGTCTGATACTTAGAATAGCCACATACCATCCAGCTTTTTTTTGTTACCATTTGTCTTGGAATACCTTTCTTCCCATCCCTTCAACTTAAGTTGTGTTGCTATACCTTAGAAATTGAGTGGGACTCTTGAGGGTAGACAGATGAAGATGTGGGTTTGGTTGTCATGAGAAATAATCCAGCTCCCAGTTATTGTAGGGGATTGGAGAGTTTAGACCAGGTAATAATTAAGGTTTATAGATTGAAAAGATGGATGTTAGCGGGTCTTCAATTGGATTATCCATGTGGGCTGCGATAGCACTCTGGAGATTGTTGCACTGATGGAGTTTTGGTGGACGTATAGTTTGGTTCCTAGAGGGTGGGATGAGGATGGCGTCCCTCTGCTTTGAAGTTGATTCAAGTATTTATGCAAGGAGGGGTTGGTTCAGACACAGGAGTATTCATCGTCTTGTTTAGTGTCATGGAAAGATCTTTACGTCCTTTCAAAGTATTAGTCAACATTTTTGCTGAAGAAATTCTGGCATAAAGTTTCTGGGTGTGGACTTATGTCCCTTAACATGGGATGCTTTTGCCTCCTGATTCTTCTTGCTCGGTTCGCGTGAGCGGTAGTGGATATTTGAGGAGAAACAAGAGAAGTCATGTATGTTAATTCTGATGGGTTTCCCTGGTTAGGGGGGGTAATGGGATGTTCTTTGGGTTTGCACTCTCAGAAATTTGGCTTGGGGGTTGGAAGCATAGACATGGTAAGTAGGATAGGCGTGGGGGGTGGGTGTTGTGTTGGGTCTGCTTGGGGTCGTCGGGGGGCCTGTGTGCTTCTTGTGATTTGGAGGTGGGTTGGTAGGGTTAGGGGGGAAAGTTTTCAGAGAGTCTATGATTCTGTTGCAAGAGTCGAGAATTATCAGATAACTGATTGTGAGATGCAGTTTCCGACTCTATATCCTATGATACCGGGAGGTTGTGACCTTTTCATAGTGTCCCATATTTTCCTGGTTTTGTTCCACTTTGTGTGAGTTTTAAATATTTTTGCGGTAGTCTTTATTGAGTTTTTTAATTGTCTGTGTTATCTTCCAGATATGCTGCATATTCGTTTGTTTCGCTTCCTCCATTCTACTCTGAGGCTTTTTCCTTTCCTTTTCTTCTTTGCATTGATGTGTGTTCTAATTGCCTTTTTCGTTCGTCCTCTGTTTGCTTGTCTTTAGTACTTCCATTTCCTTTTTCAGCTCTCAATCTCTTTTGAGTGCTTTCAATCTCCTTTCTTGGTGCCTCCTTACTTCGTTGTTGGGCTTCCTTTTTCCAGTGTTTACTCTTCTTGGGATGTTTGTTTTTTTTTTCTCCCTCTAGTTCTTTCTGGAGTATTAGTGTCTGTTCCTTTAGTTCTTTCGTGAAGTTTGTCATTGTACCCTCTAGGTCCTTTTTTGAGTTTTTCATTCCCTCTCTTTAGCTCTCTATAGTCTTGATTTTTTTCTCCCTCTAGTTTCTTTCTGGGAGTTTGTCAATCTGTTCCTTGAGTCTTTCTGATGTTGTTTTCATTTGTATCCCTCTAGTCCTTTTATGAGTGTTCATTCTCTCTCTTTAGTTCTCTGAATTCCTCTGTATGTTCTTTAATTTCTCTGCGTGTGTCTGCAATTATTCCTCTAGATCTGTTCCTTTGGGTCTCCTCCAAGGGGTTCCCATTGTAGCTGTCTCCTACAGGTGTGGTAGAGCTTGGTGCAGGATTATCCTGTGCCTTCCCATGTTTTCCCTTCGTAGTGTCCCTGGCCACTGTGGAGGCTTCCGTTGTGGTTTAGATCACAATAGTGGATTGGTTTGCTTTCCTCCTTCAGATGCCTTTTTTTTTTTTTTGTTTGTTCCTTTTCCTCCTCCTTGTTTATGGGTGGACTTGTCTACTTTCCAATTTTGTTGCTATATTGGATATTGGAAGCCAAAGCACCTTTCTCTTCTTGTTCTGAAGGTTATCCAAAAAAAAAAAAAAAAAAAAAAAAAAAAAAAAAATGGCCGGGGGGGGGGGGGGGGGTGAATGATGTTCCTATCTAGCCCGTGACCCAGCAGCCTGCCCAAAGGTGCAGCCGCTCTGGCCCTGTCCTGACTCTCCGGACCCTCTGGCCCAGCGCCCGGGTCCTGCACAAAGGGCCTCAGGCCCGGGAAAAACCCCAGCTCCAAAGCTACTTGCCCAGGTGACTTCTGGGTAGCTGCCCCAAAGGTGCAGCCACTCTGGCCCTGTCCCAACTCTCCGGACCCTCTGGCCCAGCGCCCGGGTCCCGCACAAAGGGCCTCAGGCCCGGGAAAAACTCCAGCTCCAAAGCTACTTGCCCAGGTGACTTCTGGGTAGCTGCCCCAAAGGTGCAGCTGCTCTGGCCCTGACTCTCCGGACCCTCTGGCTCAGCGCCCGGGTCCCTCACAAAGCAAAGATCCTTTATTTTCAAAAACTATGGTGAAAATTGGATTGGTGAGCCATGGTCATGCACACGTGTGTGTGCTTGCCTGTTTTTCCACTTCTATATAAATATACAGATAGGAAAGCAGGAAGTAATTTTTAGTTTCCCAACAGCTTTCAAGCAAAGCATGGATGATTTTGGAGAAGGGAATACATGCGAAGAAATTTAAAGGACAGAAAGGAGAAAGTGTCCATTTATTATATATTCATACACGTTGGGTTTGGGGCCTGTCATTAACGACCATTGATTTTATTGGTTTTCTCGTCTATGTTGTGACTTTGAGAAGAGCAAGCCCCTGTGGATACAAGAAGAGAAATCCTCACAATGGAACTGAGAGCTGAATACCAAGGCTTGGAATTGCCCTCTCTCTGGATTTCTTTTCTGTTCATCTATAAGCAGCCCTATTGATGATGTCATTTGAGTGGGGATCTTCCACACTTGGCAGCAGATATTGTCCTAGCTGATTCGTGCCTGCCTTGCCATGGCATTGAGTGAATCTCAGGGCAGTGGGCTGAGTGGGTGCCTTGTGAAGAAGCATTCACAAACCAATTGAATGGATTGCCAAAGGGATTAAGCAGATCCCTGTCCTAGACACTAAGGTAGGTTCTTTTTGAGTTAAAACCTGATTGCTTTTCTCAGGGAGTTCCATGTTAGAGTATGTTCATAATGATTTCAAGCACCTGATGCTTCAGTAAAATATACACACATTGCTCTGAGCCATCATTTTTCTCATAAAAGAACCTCTGCTGCTTTGAGTAACAGGTTGTTTACTTTCCATGAGTACTTGGTTGCCTATATATTTTTCTCAAACCACTTAAAATAATAATAAAAAACCCAATTGTTTTAGAGTACTACATCTGGGCTCAATTAAGACCTGCTAAGTGGGTTATTGTTTTTGCATAAAGCACCTGTCATGTTAGGCATTGTGCCATTTGCTTTAAGGATATAAAAATTTTAAAGATGATCCTTGTCAACAAAAGGCCTACAATTTAAGAGTCAATACAGATAGTTACCATTTAGGTGAATCTGTAGTACATCAACAATGCAAATGGTCAACACGTGTGGAGTTGACCAAGGGACAAATTACCTCTGGTGGGAGTTCAGACTCTTCTCCAAGAGAGAGAGGCGGATTGAATTAGAGCTGGAACTTGAAGAACATACAGGTTCTCCTACAAACAGCCCACTACAGGAAGGGATGGCTGAAATATTTGGGTGACAGAAACCAGACTCCAAAATATCTTGACAGGCTGCAGGCAATAAATGCTATCTAACAGGGTGAAAATGAACTAGCCTCAATGTGCCATTTTATAATTGCTTATTAAAGAAGAAAAGGCCTGCAGTCACAGCTGCTGATGTAAAAAGCCCTTGTGTTTTGGTGAATGTAAGCTCTGTATGACTGTACTGCTTCTGCCCAAAAAGCCAAGTTATGCCCATTTCTCTCCAAAAATACAGAATGCCTTACTTCTGTTCAAAAGCGATCATAATGTACTACGTTCATTTTCTATTTCTTCTATAGGAAATTGCCATAAACACTTGGGATTTAAGACAATGCAAAAGGATTTTCTTGCAGTTCTGGGGGTTCAGAAGTGCAGCGCAGGTCTCACTGGACTGAATTGCAGGTGCTGGCTGCCTGTGTTGCTGGTGGAAAATCTAAGGGAGAATCCATTTCCTGCTTTCTCCTCTTTCTGGTTGTTGTTGGAATTTTGTCCCCTGAGTTTAAGGGACCACAGTCCCTGCTTTCTTGCTGGCTACAAATCGAGAGCCATTTCCAGGTCCCAGAGGCTCCCTATGGCTTATGGCCCCTTTCCCTCCATCTTCAAATCTGGCAGTGGCAGATCAAGGCCTTATTAGAACATTTCTCTGCCAAAGGGACCATGTTTAGTTCTTAAAGACCCAGTGACTGCCTGGGTAATTGAAGCCAGCTATCTCCTTTCAAGGTTTAAAGCCTTTTGCCATGTTGTGTGTGTGTGTGTGTGTGTGTGTGTGTGTGTGTGTGTGTGTCTGTGTTTTCCAGGAATTAAGGGATGGATCTTGAGGAAGACCTTATTCTGTCTATTTCAAATCTTCTTCACATATGAATGGTTTTGTTCTGGGCTGGGTGTCACTGTCTCACTTGACCATTAACAAATTGAGGCAGATTTTTGTAAGAATGGTTAGTAATCACCATAGTGGTTATACAATTCAAAACAGTAGCATTCCTAAAGTGAAAATGGAGTGAAAATTGACAACATTTCCCCTGGATCTTTGGGTGTGAGGAAAGCACAAGAATTATTATTTTATTTTTTTAGTTTCGTTATTTTATTTTATTTTATGTGTATGAGTGTACTCTCTGCATGTAGGTAGGTGCACCCATGTCATGCAATGCTGCGAAGGTCAGAAGAGGGTGTCAGATTCCCCTGGAGTTAGAGTTAAAGATGGTTCTTAGCTGCCATGTGGGTGCTGGGAATCGATCCCAGGTCCTCTGCAAGAGCAGTCAATGCTCTTAACCACTGAGCCATCTCTCCCCAAGAACTATTACTTTAAATAATTTAAATGCCTGTCATAGAAAATAGACTGTTTGGCTACACAGAATATGTAGAGCAACATAAGAAAAAAAGGGACACATTTTAGCTCAATTTGGGGAACATAGTCTTTGATTTCCAAGGGTTCAGGCCTCTTGGTATGCACGGCCCTTCCTAACTCAGTGCTTGCCTCCACAGCCCAAATGTGGGCTAATTGTGATTCGTCTCTAATTGTGAAATGCAGTAGATTCTATGTGAGACTTCAGAGTCCAGTCACCAAGAAATCTTGGCAGCTTCCATTTTCACTCCTGCAAAGACTGAGCTATCATGTTGGAAGTACAGGCATGTTGCTATGGAGAGAGCACAAGCAAAGCCAGCAGTCCCATCTCTCTGAGAGCAGCACAGACTGTCACTTCACACAATCAGGAGCTAAATAAATGATTGTTTAAGCCCATAAATGTTGGGATGATTTGTGAGGCATCCAGGGCAACTGATAACCCTTCCCCACTGATTGTGTGTGTGTGTGTGTGTGTGTGTGTGTGTTTGTACACATGTCCAAAATAACTGATGCACATCCCCTGATGATTGTATGTGTGTGTGCTTGCACACGTGTTCAAACTAGATGTACCTGCCTTGATGGTTGTATGTGTGCTTGTACACATGTCAACCAACTGACACACCTACTGCACTGGTTGGATATGCTAGTTTCTGTACACGTCCAAGCATAGCTTGAGTTTCTCATTATACAAATTTGAGTTTGTTTTCTTCACTTTTGATTGAAAGTAGAACCTTGGGTTTTGTCAATCATTTCAACTTCCTACCAGGAATCGTGCTTGCTCTAATGTGCTGTTTATAGACATATCCCCAGGTACATTTTCTTTTCCTGACCTGATGATCTCTCTGATAACTGAGATATGTGGAATAGTCATAATCATTTTTCTGTCATAATTCATCTACCTTTAAAAAGCAAAAAACACAATAAGGCATATAGAAACTGAAATCTAGATCAGTATTGAAAAACAGATGATTTACACTAAGAATATGCTTGAAACAAGTGAAAATAAACAAGGCAAGAGAAGCAGAGATTCTAGAAACATCTCAGGGTTTTAATTGACATGGTAGTTGCAGAGGACACAATGTAGAGCTTAACAGCTAATATGGGGCTGGCGAGATGGCTCAGCAGTTAAGAGCACCGACTGCTCTTGCAGAGGACTGGGGTTCAATTCCCAGCACCCACATGGCAGCTAAGAGCCGTCTTTAACTCCAGTTCCAGGGGAATCTGATGCCCTCTTCTGACCTCCTCGGCATTGCATGACATGGGTGCACCAACCTGCATGAAGACAATACACTCATGCACCTAAAAAATAATAATAAATAAAAAAATTAACAGCTAATATTAAATAGCTTCCTGTGATGGTTAATCTCAGTTGTCAACCTGATGGAATCAAGATTCACCATAGTAACAAACCTCTGAGCATGTCTGTGAGGGAGTTTCTAGACTGGGATAATTGAGGTAGGAAGACTCACATTAATATGCACAGCACCATTTTCCATGTGTCCCAAGGTCTTGGACCTAATATAAAGGAGAAAGTGAGCTAAGCACAAGTATTCCTGTCTCTCTCTGTGTCCTGACTGTGAACTCAGTGTGACTAGCCTGCAAGCTCCTGTCACCTTGCCTTCCCTATCATGGTGTGCTCTTGAACTCTGAGCCAAAATAAATCCTCAAGTTGCTTTTACCAGATATTTTCCCAATAACAAAGAAAATAGGTAATACATTTCTCCAACGGAAACAGAAAACTGAAGATAAGCACTGGCCATTAGGCTAAGCAGACACACTGGCCATTAGGCTAAGCAGACACAGGTAGGTTCAGGTTTGCTCTGGGAACTTAGTACTGTGTCAGTGCAAATGACCCAAACATGGTATTTAATTCTCTAAAACAACCTTGTGAAATAGTAAACTTTTAATTAACCTTTTAAAACTGCAATTCTGAATTGAAGTTTCTTAGTGTATGACATGGAAAATGAGGGAAATACACAGAAAAATACTATTAATGGTCATTTTTGACATAGTGCTTATTCTGTGATTGCTACCATATTAGTTACTTTCCTGTTGCTGTGATAAAAAATACCCTGATCAAAAGCAAGTTTGGGAAAAGAAGTTTATTTTAGCTTACAGTTCTGGAGGGATAGAGTCTTTCAGGGTGGGCAAGGCATCAGGCCTGTAGTAGGAGCATGCTTTCCTGGCAGTCAGGAAACATTACAGTTCACATACCATCCACATCGAGAAAAACATAGAGAGCAAGCATGAACTGGGCTCAGCTATACACCGCCAGCAAGGCTGCACCTCCTAAAGGTTCCATAACCTCCCCAAACAGTACCACAGGTGGGGAGTACGTGCTTAAATATATGGACCTATTATAGGTGGCTTTTCTCATTCAAACCACCTCAACATTTAGAGAGTAAACTTTACACATACCACATCTTTTAAAACTGATAATATGGGCTGGAGAGATAGCCTAGCGGTTAAGAGCACCGACTGCTCTTGCAGAGGACCCGGGTTCAATCCCCAGCACCTGCATGGCAGCTAAGAACCATCTGTAACTCTAATTCCAGGAGAACTCCACTTCCAGGGGAATCCGAGACCCTCTTCTGACCTCCGCGGCATTGCACGACACGGGTGCACAAACCTGCATGCAGACAGTACATTCATACACATACAGAAATAAATAAATAAAATAAAAAAGCCCGATAATACTTTAAGGTCCGTACTACTATCTTCTTGATTTTACAGATGAAGAAATGACTGAAGAAAATTATTAGTAATTGATAAATAAAATTATAAATGTTTGTGGTGCGCTCTAACATCCTGATACATGTACATATCATAGAATGGCAAATAAACTAATTCATATATCTGTTGCTTCACATATTTACCAATTTTTGTGTTAAGATTATTTGTTTCATTATACTAAATACAGGTTTCAGAATTTGCTTGGTTAGACAAGCTGAAATAGTAAGAAAAATATAATGGCATTCTGCACTGTGTAAGTCGGGATCTATTTCAGATGGGAAGAAATATTTAAGTTGAAAAAATTATCATTATCAAGTAACAATGTTCAATATTCCAAAAAGTCAAGCTGAATGAATGGCAGGAGGGAACATGTCTTCTCCTGCAGTGTTCCATGAGTACACAGGCCTCAGTCGTTTGACTGTTTGATTGAAGGGCTTTTTATATATTATGAGCTTATTTATAATGAAAAGAGTGTGAGCAAATTAAAATAAATATAAATATAAAATAAAATATTTAAAATAAATTAAAATTTTAAATATTTAAATATTTAAAATAAATAAATTTTTATTTTAAATAAATAAAATAAGTAAATGAATATTTAAAATAAATAAAATATTTAAAATAAATTAAAATATTTAAAATAAATTAAAATATTTAAAATATAAAATAAAAATAAATAAAAATATAAAATAAAAATGAAAACTATAATAAGAATAAGAATGAGACAGAGTTAAGCTCTATCCACACTGCCATTTAATGTAGGAAAGATTACATCCTCTAAGAGCTCAGATGGGGCTTGTGTCACCTACGCTCTGTTCAGTCAGGAATTGCTCCACATTCCATCAAATCTTCCATTTGATTTATTCCTCACAAACATCCTGCAAGGTGGGTGGTGGTGTTTTTATAAAGAAATAAAATGAGCTCTGAGAGAGTAAGTGACATGCTCAAGTTGTCACAGGTGGAGGGAGGTGAAGTTGGCATTATAGTCTGTGATTTCCTGACTTTACATGTGTCACTGTATCCTTCTACTTGAAAGCTAGTAGGAGATTATGACAAAAAAAAGGGCATTATGTTCCTCTCACTTCAGAGCCCCCAGGCCTTCAACCAGGGACAGCTGACACTGTGCCTTCCAGGACCTGTTTGATTTCTATGCAATTTACCATCTGAGAAATACTATTTTGGACCACGTTCCTCCATCCTTTCCTGTGTTTTCTAAAGGAGACAGGTTATGTTTAAAAACAGGACTCCAAACAAACTGTCTTTCCATTTCCCCCGTCCTATTAGTTGTGTATTCATCCTGACTCAATTAATGGATCTGTTTTGGCATTGATTGCCATACTGTTTTCTTTGTAGACAAGCAAAGGAAGACAGCTCCGGATACACACCACAGCTCTGAATGAAGTGTGTGTCTTTACATAAAGTCACTTCCTTAACCTTTCCAAGCTTCATGTTTAGAAGTAAGAGGAGACATGACTTGAAAAATTGAGCACTGGAATTTTATCATTCTTCACCTCCCAAGACAAAATTCCAATAAAGGGCTGTCATTACTTCATAAACTAAAGCACCACTTGAGTGAGGGCCTGTTAATGATGGTATCATGGATGAATCCAGGCTCTTAATACACATCAGCTGTTTAAACTCCTCTGCCAATTGTACCATAGATAAGTTCATGCAGTATTAATAACTAAATCAAAATTAAAAGTTTGGTGTTGGGTTCTCTTTGGTATCCTTTGCCTCTATAGGTTTTTAATTGCCTGGGCATCTAAGACTTTACTTTTATATTTAATCATCTAACCCATTTAATTCCCTGTAGAGGCCAAATATGGCCATTAATTTAATGGAAGCCAAATATGTTATACTGAAATGGAAAAAAATGTTCTTTTCAAGAACAAGTTTAAGAGAGGCAGGAAGGAAAACATGACATATGCTCAGTGTTTTAGACTCATGCATGTGTATAACACACACACACACACACACACACCCCTATCAATAGGTCAATTTGACGACTGTGGGTAGGATTTACTTTCATTCTCTTGATTATTTTCTCTCCCTTGATGACATTCCTTCCAATTCCATCAATTTTACATGACTTTCTGTAGGAATTCCTGATCAGTAGGAATAACTTGAGATAATGAAATTTCTGGAGAATTCATTGGAGTTCAGGCCTCCTAAATCTTTAGCAAAGAAAAAGTTCCAGTGAAGTAACCACAGACCTTTAATCACTCTGAAAAGAAGAGAGGAGTAAAGGATAACATTTGAGCAATCATCATCTTAAGAAGTGGATAATTATCCTTATTTTATGACTAAAGTGCAGCTCACACTTTCATACACAGAAAAAAATACAATCAAACCAAGGGTTTTGATAATGAGTTGTTATAAGCTATCTCCTATATATAGACATTTCTTCAGGAGCATGTCCAAAGACGACAATCTCTGACTCCAAGAAGCATGTGCAGACTAGTCCTTAAGCACCTCATTTGAGAGAACTTAGGAAAACTCTTCCTTGTTTCCTTGAGAACAACAATGGTGAGGTATTCCTATCCCTGTTTAATGAATTTTCTGTTTCCAGTGTGACTTTTTGAGGCATGTAAATTTTTATACATGTAGGGCAGCAGAGAAAGGAACCAGATATGGGTTCTCTTCACTATCAGTCAAGAAATATTCCTTATACCATTTTTTATGCTTTTATTGTTGTTTCGTGTATTTCAGACATCATTTTTTGATTCAGTTTAGGCATATTCCCTTACACCATTTAATGAAGAATTTGGCAGTAGCCACAGGTCTTTGCTGCCTATATGAAGATCTGTCCTGTTCCCTTGTTTCATAGTCCAACTTCACAGTGATGAATAAAACCACTTGCAGGTAAGAAGAGTTTATCATTGAGGCAAAAGTAACAAAGAAATCATAATGTTTCATTTGCATCGAAATTGCGAGCAATGGATGAACAATCTAGAAATATCACAGAAGTAAATGCATTGTAAGGGAAGCTGCAGAAGAAAATGTATGAGGGGACTGAGTGTAAACAAAGACTTGGATAGGAGTCCCATATGGCTTAACACACCTCAGTAGTCTCAAAAAAGTCATTTTATTTAGAGAATGCAGTTTTCACATGGAAAATGAGGCTATTGTGTATGTATATGGTGTGTGTGAGTGCATGTGTGTTTGTGTTGATGATGATGATAATTGTGATGAAGATGATCTCTAAAACTGTCTTTCTTATAAAATCAATTTGCAAGCAGTTGTGCCCCAGCCCACAGAGCCCAAGGCTCCCACCATCTAGCTGGAGGGGCTTGAATGTTCAATCAAGTTGATCAAATAAGTGTCCAGACTATATTGTCGTAGTTTTACCATTCACCCCTATCGCAGCCCCTACAATATACCATTCCCCCTCTTCCACAGATTGTTCCTTAGGCTTAGAGATGGGGCACAGGTGGACAAGAAGCACAACAGTCTACTTTTTCGGAAGATGTTTTTGGACTCTAAATAGTTCTGGCTGTTTCCTTCGTGGGCTGAGGCTTGCCCAGGGACCGGCTTTCAATCCTACTAATGACGATACGCGATTAGATATATGTATTTAAACATTGCTATTTACTATGGAAGGTTACTTTGGTAGAGGACACAGATGTTTGGATGGTGTGTTAATCCCGGGATTACTTTTTTTTCCCCTTGAGATGAAAAGGCCCTACTGTGGCATATAAATCTCCTAATCACTAGAAGGTATAAGGTTGTGGCGACATCCACGAGTCTTCCTCCAAGGAGAAGGGGGGGGGGGGGGGGGGGGGGGGGGGGGGGGGGGGGGGGGTGAGCTAATAATCAAATAAAGTTGGATATACAGACATATGGGCTTGCCACTGCTGCACCGTATCTCAAGCAATAGGGGTGTAGCTGATGTTGGTAGAAGAGTTTTGCTTGACTCAAGGAGATTTACATTTGCTTTATTGGTTTACTTTGGTAAACACTCTCTGGTATTCCACAGACCAAACTGTATACTTATAAGTGCGATCTCGATACAATCTCCCATGGTTACATCAGGCCATTGACAGCAGGGCGTACCTTACCACCTCTTTTCTTGCAGATATCCAGTTTACAGGCACTAACGCCTTAACCTTTTGGGGGGGGGCTTGTGTCCCCTGGCTAGCAATTCCTTGGCAGAATTAATCCATGCTGCTATCAGTGCTCTTTGTATTATTATATGAACTACTTAAAACTTCTCCCCTCTCCTGATACTTAGTATTATGTTTGGTTCTGAGTAGAGAATAATACTTTTTACAGTTCCTATGTATATTAGTCAATTAAAAAAAGCAGTTTTTCCAGTTTTATAAGAGATTACTTCTATAACCAGTCAGCTCTCATTTACCGTTAAAGGATGGACTTCTTTATCCACCCTGTTTTTCTTTGTTCCATGGAAAAAGAGGTAAGAGTTTCTCGTATTGAAACGTGCTGCACCTAGAAGGTAAAGTTCATAGGACTCACTTGTAAACAGATGTTACACCTATGGGCCTCAGAGATGTTTGATGCTGTAGCAGTCTGCGGCTTTTCTTCCTTTTAGTGCTAAGATGGGTGAACTTCTCTCCTGGTATTTCTTGGTACAACCTACACGACGGACGGCTGTATCCTTTCTTTCTCAGCCTTTGAAGTTGGTGACATTTGACCTGTGGGAACATTACAAATCTTTCCCATGGTTAGTCTTAAGATTAAATTGAAAGTTTTTGAAAAAAGGTTTAAATATGTAATTGTATCTCCCTTTTTAAATTTTATCTATTTTTTTGGCCATGAGTCTCAAAAAAGGCAGTTGTTTTAAACATACCATAGGCAGGGTTCAAGGTGTAAATTTCATCAGATTTGTCCATATTTTTGGGGGGGGTGTGAGTGCATGTTGTTAATTTGGGAAGAAAATTGGTTTTTATATGAAGGATTCTTGTGCCAAAAAAAAAAAAAAAAAAGGAGATAGATACTGACATTTGAACGAACTGGGAATATAAAATGCTAGTTGTTTTATTTATAGTTTGTTCTTGGGTGGTCTCTCTATTTTTCTGAAATACACAACATCACAGTGTAAAACTTTCGTTTAATGTAGGACAATTTAAAGGAATTAGGCTTAAATTTTACTTCCCAACTAATTAGAAGTCTTAGTCCCGTCATATAGCGTAAAGAGCAAAGTGTTTATTGGGTTAAATTTATTTAGCATGTACTAACTCTGCCCCAGATTTATCCACCAATTATAGGATATTTTAATGGCTTCGTGAATTGTTTAGATTAGTTAAATTTCGGTGTAGGTCTTGGTGGAAATGGTAATACAACTGGACTAATTGGGAATATAAAAGTTAATTGGTTTTATTTCTAAATTTGTCTTGGGTTAAGGTATACAAATTCATATATATTTTTTTGAATACACAACATCACCTTATAACACTTCTTTATTGTAGGACAATTTAAAGTACTAACTAAGCTTAAATTTCTTCCCCAAATAAGTAGCTCAGTAATGAGAAACAGTTTGGGTAATTTAATGAAAACTTATGCATTGGCTCCTGTTTATGGGTATGTGTAATAAAACTTAGGACCATTTTATTGTCAAAAACATAAACACCTAAATAAACACAAAAAGAGGGATGTGGGAGGTTGGGTACTATCCCTTCTGGGATACAAATGGACAACTTTGTGTTCCCATCCTATTGATAAATTTTCAATTTTTCTATTCTTGAAACTAAACAAGGGGAGGAGAATTTTATGTCCCACAGGTAAAAATCACCCATCTAAATGCCTGAAAACATACAACTTATGGCTGTGCAGGATGAAACTGGGGAATGCCAGCAGCGAGGTTGACCCATCCTGAACATTAAGGAATGAGGAACCTCAGCCTGCCTGAGTCACAGACACTGAGCATCTCTCTGAATAATTTGTGGTTGACTGTTTATAATGGGCCCTTAATGAAGTTTACCTTCCAGATGCCGAGAAAAACCTCCTACCTCTCCCCTTTTTTAGGAAAAAGGAAAAACCTGCTGGTAATGAAACACTCCCTAACTGTAAAAAACTAGAGCCAATTGTTACCGTGGTAATTTCCTATAAAACAGGCATACCATATTAACTGATTGATCGGCAGCGGGAAACTGTGAACGGACTATTTCTCTATCTAGAGCCAAATTCATTAGTAAAGTGTTTATAAGTTGTTGTAATTAAGCAATCTATTACTACAGGAAAGCTCTGACCTCAGCAATGAATTATTCTGCCTAGGAGATGTTGGCTAGGGGATCAAACCCGCCTCCCCAAATTATAAAGGCCTTTTGCCTATAAGGGGGATTATATATGCAAGGAGACAGGCAGTAAGTCCCTGTTGTCGAAGGACCTGGTGTGAGCATGAAAACATGTTATGAGACGTTCACTTGCTAGCGTACAAACGGCCTCTGAAATGCTAGAGAGCGTTTTACCAAAGGCCACTAAAGCACTACAGCAAAATATGGTCTCCCTGAGCCAGCACGACTTCCTCCGTCAATATCAGCTACACCACAACAGCCTGGAGATACTATGCAACAGTGGCAACCATGTGTCTATATATCTGTTCCCAATTCTATTTGGCTATTAGCTCTTCCTTGGAGGAATAACTCACAGCGGCTGCCACAAGCTTATGTCCTTAGTGGTTAGGAGATGTTAAGCCACAATAAGAACTTGTCACCCTTTATGGAGAAACCACAGTTGCAGATAGCACTACATCCACGCATCTGTGTCTATCTCCACAGCTTAGTTGAATGGTACTGCTTAAAGACTGTACATCCAATCGCTTGTGCTTTGTTAATATGCCTAAAAAGGGTTATCACTGGGAAAGCTGTCATCCATGAAGGGAAACAACCAAAATGAGAACCACCTTTAAAAAAAAAAAATGACAACTCCAAAGAAATTAGACTGTTTTCTTCTCACCCACTTGTGCCCCTTTCCAACAGCCCAGTGAACAAATTGCGGAAGAGGAGCGTGGTAGATTGTAAGGGCTGTGGAGAGATTGTGGTGAATCGTGAGACTACAGGTATATAGTCTGGACTCCTGATGATCAACATGCCTGTGCATACAAGCCTTTCCCCACGGTCTATGGGAACCTTGGGTTGTTCAAAATTTGGACATAGATACTTGCAAAATGCACCAATTACCTAATTGTATGACATACTGAGTAACATCAATGTTATCTGCAAACAACTGTGTCATTATATTGTAGAATCCCTTAAAAAAATAAAAAAAATAAATTAAATTAAAAAAATTAAAAAAAAAACTGTCTTAAACATTTTATGTTCTGTGGCTATACAATGAGCCATTTATAACCTGGGCTCTCTCCAGAAGAGCTTTCAGGTATTTTTCTCATTAAAGAAATTAGCTGTCTTCATCTCTCCAGTGAGGCAGGGCCAACAGTACCCAAAAGAATTTGAGTTTTGATTTGCTTCACAAAGTCTATATCCAATTCCCTGGCATGTTAAGCCAAGCATATCTTCTCATGTGTTTTAAGAATCCAGGCATTTGACCGAGACAGAGAGAAAATGTCTCCTATTAACATGTGACAATCCCGTATGGAGGAAAGCACTGCTTCTCCTTCCCACACGGCATAGCTGCGCACGGATGGCATCTCTGGCCATGAATGGTCCCACAGGCCAGGTGGGTAGTTTATTTCACAGGCTGGTGACAAGCCAGTGTGTTTCTCCCGTAGAGAGGAGATGGGCGAGAATTCTTCTGTTACTGCCCAAGGCTATCAGCCGCTCCTATGACTGGAGCTACTGATTCTTCTGCCAGGATGAAGGGAAGGCAAATTACTGTGAGGAAAAAGAGAAATTTCAAACCAATGTTTTTTGAAATGCCAGGTCTTTAAAGTTTTTGCCTTGGAAGGTTGAATCATCTTTTCCCAAATAAGACTGTCAAATAACTACTCATCCCAACCTGAAGGTGAAGCTTTTGGTAGGTGTGGTGAAGCTTTTGGTAGAGAGACCAACAATGAAGAGCAGATTTTCAAAACTATAAGCAAAAGAAATCCAAAGCTAAGCAGTTTCTACCTTTGAACTAGCTTTGGCCCTTTTTTGAGTCTTGTTAAATTATCTGTTTCCCTCTAAGGCTTATGGAACAGGTCAAAAAGGATAGAGAAAATTGCACTGACAGTGTGAAGATTGACTAAAGCCATAATAGTGAGAAGTATCCAGATAACGTCTCCTTCTAATGTTATTGCACCTCTTCGATATGGCAAGAAATCAAACTGAAAAGCCGTGGGTGTCTTCTCCTCTGCCTTCCAGATTAAGCAGACATGACTATCATTGTCCTACACCTTGGAGTCAAGAAACAAAGCTTTATTTTTCATTAACATTCCTATCAAATTACATTTTTGACTTCTGTCATTTTGCAGTGCTGAAATGGTTTTGGTAAATATGTGTGCATATACTCTTTATATGTCATATAACAAAGATTAAGCAAATATATATCCTTCCAGTGCATGATTTGGAATCATATGCAACTAGGCATCGATGTACATAAAATATCTGCTTTCATGAAAACCAGTGACGTGATAGAACGCTGGGTCAGACAATACACCAATGATCCTATTGCAATCTAGAAAAGCAATAAAGTTTTGAAGATGAGTTTGGAGAAACCACACACACTCACACATAAATGTCCACACTATGATTTCCTGGAGATAGTGACAGACATAAATGTGCAATAGACTGGGCAGGTTTCGTATGGAATATGTGAGATGGCTTAATACTAAATCTGACAAGTGAAAGGTATCTGTGTTCTTTTTAGCTATACTTGTAGAACTCCAAAGATTTTAATTATTTAAGAATTTTATCAAATATAACTTAATCCAATTAAAGCATGCACCTCTAATGTTTCTATATCAAAACCAATCCCTCTTTTCTTTATTATCAAAGGACCAGAAGCATTTCCCCAGACTTGCCCCAATGTCCTACAGGGCAATCATGAACACACTTCCCTTTCTATTCTAACATCCACTTGTGCTTCAGTGGAGCCAGGCAGAATTTGTTCACATGATAATTTTTCCCAACTTCTGGGACCACTTGTCATAGTAGCATAATTCTCTTGTTTTCAGATTAAATATACTAAAATACTTGAAATCATATCAGAGTAGAAATAGTTGAATAAGTGCTGGAAAGATGGCTCAGCAGTTAAGAGCACTGACTGCTCTTGCAGAGGACCCAGGTTCGAATCCCAGCACCCACATGGAAGCCAAGAATCATCTTAGGCTGGGCATGGTTCTGCACACCTTTAATCCTAGTACTTGGGAGGCAGAGGCAGGAGGATCTCTGTGAGTTCAGGGACTAAAGGGAAACTCTGTCTCAAAAAAAGACCAAAAAATTTAATAGTTGAATGAATGAATGAATGAATGAATGAATGAAGAGTTGGGACTGGTACTCCTTTATTTGCTGGGCATGGTAGCACATGCCCTAACCCTAGCACTTGGGAAGCAGAGGCAGGCGATCTGTGTGAGTTCAAGGCCAGCCTAGTCTACATAGTGAGTTCCAGGATGGCGGGAGCTACAGGGAGACCCTGTCTCAAAAAGACCAAAAAAAAAGTGAGTGTACAAACTGGAAGTTAGCATCAATTTGATGAAGAGATTTTGACCATTTATTTGTCTTATACTATGTATGTGAGCATGTTCCAAAGGTCCCTATTGAACTCCCACACCTATAGCTAAGTCCAAAGGGTTATTCATGGCTCAGAATGAAATGGGTTTACTGTCACTGACTATGATTTATAGGACCAGTGTGGTGCTAAGGGGGGAAAAGGCAGAATATAAGGGGGGCATTTTGAAATCTGTGATCCCACTAATAGCTCTGATTCTACAAAAGATGTCAAAACTCCTAGTCTGAATTCCACAAGAGGGCACTAGACCACTATATGGACCTTGCTCTACTTAGCACCAGAGGTCCAAGCAAAGGGTGAGTGTTGGCCTTACATTGATTTTGATAGTGGTAGACAGCCACATCATTTGTCTGTCCTCAAATCTCTGTCTGAGATAGTCTGTAATGAGGGATGATATATAAAGTTGACTATGAAATATATCCTCAGAATATCATGTGTGGGTTACATTAAATGCAGTGGAATTCATATACAATTTGAGGACTAAGGGTCATTTTCAAGACTCTGAGAAAAAAGTAAAGTGGTTCTTTATTCTGAGGAGGGTTTTTTGGTTTTTTTTTTTTTTTTTGTTTTTTTGAGACAGGGTCTCCCTGTAGCCCCAGCTGTCCTGGAACTCACTCTGTAGACCAGGCTGGCCTCGAACTCACAAAGATCCTCCTGCCCCTGCCTCCTGAGTGCTAGGATTAAAGGCGTGCATCACCACACCCGGATATTCTGAGTTTTAAAAGAAACCATGGGCAAAGGAGTACTAGAGGGGCAAACAGCAAGAATTACATGGATGGGAGCCTTCTCCATATGTTTTTGGAAAGCCTCACATTTGACAAGGGTTATGTTGGCCACAAGACCCTGTCTAGTCTGAGATTTATACTAAGCATCACCTAAGGTATTCATTTTCTCTACTCCTGAAGTGCTGTACTTCACAAGCTTTCCAGAAATCTATTCTCAGGCTAGTGAAAGCACACTTAGTAACTTCTTACAAACACAAACTGTATCTATAACACTCCTTTTGAAAGAAGGATGAGAAATTCAGGCAATGGATAAGTTTGAGTAAAATCAACATATTATTAAGGTCAATGAAGAAGTGTCTTTACAGATCCAAAGGATTCAGTCATGTTAGTTCAGCCAAATGTGAATCAACACAGGGAAAAATAATCAGTCAAGAATGTTGCCTGGGGATCATAGAGATCACATCCAAGAACGAACACTTGGGTTTTTATTTCTTTTAACAGTTAAGATTAACATTGTATAGAAATGACTCTTTGGGTGTCATAATTATACATAAGATATTCTTTTTAGTAATGATAGCTAGATAGATGATAGATGATAGATACATAGATAGATAGATAGATAGATAGATAGATAGATAGAATGATAAAATAATAGATGATAGATAGTAGATAGATCGATAGATAGATAGATAGATAATTGATAAACTAGGTGTTACAGAAATGAGTCTCTTGATATTTCAAATCAGAGCCTCTTGACTCATCAGGAACAATGAGAATAGAGCATTTGTCCAAAGCAGAGTTTAGCTCTTTCGAGGCCAGGAACATGTGAGTACTTTCATGTACTCACTTGAAATCATTTCCAGAGATGTTCCCCTCTCCCCAATTTCCCATTAGTTTACCTTCATTCTGAGTTTTAGGTTCATGGCCTATACTTCTTCTTTTAAAAAAAAAACACATAGATTTTATATTTGAGGATTGCGTGTGATATTTTGACATATTTTTACATTGCACAGCCCCTATGTATGTGGAAGCTCCCTCCTGATTTTGATTCTAACCTCCACTGTCCTTCTGAACTTTGGCTCCAGGCAATGACATGGCTCCGTTTCTCTGTCATGTTTTTGGCTTTTTCTATCTGGCTTCATCCAAACCTTTCTCCCCAGGACCTGAATTTATGGCATTACATCAATAGTAATGTCCTTAGTGTTAGTTATGCTGAGTCTGCTCCTAATATTTAGATTCTTAACTTGATTTCAACAACTTGCTTTGCTTCTACATTTTCAGTGATCATTTTTTTCACATTGTGTTTTCTAAGTTCTACCTATTAATTTATCCATATTCTCTATTTCTTGACTCTCTTATGAGCATAACTTTGGACTCCAGCATGTATCTAGTCATGTGTTCAGAGCTGAACCAGGAGTGCCAGCCATCACTCCCATCTTCTCTGAAGGTCACTTCATCTTCTGGGACACCCCAACCCCTACTGGGCAGGTACTCTGGAACTTTCTCTCTGCACTTTTCCCCCCATGGTGGGACTTTGAAGCTGCCTTTCTGGCTTTTCTTCTCTCAGTTGCCAAACATGCACTTTTTAAAATTAGGAGATTAAAATGATAGCTTTTTTCCCTGCCAGCTTCTCGTCTACTGTGCTCCAGGGAAAATATGATTAATGGAGTTAAGGTTTTATGCCTGTGCCAGGAAATGGCAACTTGTAGGGAATCACTGAGACTCAACAACCCTACCATAGCCTCGGATCAGGTGAACTGAGCAGGTCATTGGGCCTACTGGAGGACTTAATGTTAGCCAGGGGCCTTGGCAGGAAATACACTGTCCGTAGTACATGGTGGGCACATGGGGTACAAAGGCATATGGCAGTTTTTCAATTCTCTTGTGTTCATAGAGAAGCAACCTAAACATGGCCCCCAAAAACCTGTCAACAGCTAGGTTCTGCATACGAATTGTCCAAATCACCTTCATACATGAAACAAATGCCATATAGACTCATTCCAAAGCCCTCTTTGGGATTGTGGTCCTTTGAATTCATATGATGGTCCTTCATGATGGGGCGGGGGGAGAGGCAGTGAAAAGAAAAGAAAAAACTATAGGGAATTTGAGGCCTGATTTGTCAAAGCTCAGAACTGAGGCCAAGAAAATCCTATATGTTCTTGGCTGAACAGTAGTTTTCTGCTTCTGTTAATAAATAAGTCTGATTGCAGGAAATAGTCCAAAGTTGTAGTTGTGTAATTTTGTTTTGCCTGAGGCTCAAATGCCAGGGACTGATGACATTGGCCCTTCCACCCTCCCCTCAACCTTCCACACTGCTTTAATGTCAGGTGTCACTTACAGGCTCTTGGGCAGGGCTCATCACACTTTTGTTTTTAATGTACCACTGGCTGCTGATTCTTGTAGCCTGCTCCACCCATCCAAACGTCACTGCCTCTGTGAGATCTTCCTGATCCTGTTTTGTGCCTCTTCTGTCCTTTGGGCACTTGGTGTGGTTTCTTGGGCTCACAATTTAAGTCCATAAGGCTTCCATCCAGCTATTACATTGCTGTTGGAATTGTGAACACCAGCAGCTGTGGCCACCTGCACAGGACTGTCCCTCCAACTTTCTAGCATGGGCAGGGAGCTGGCAATGAAACCCCATCCCTTCCCGAGGAACTAATGACTGTTAATGGGTATTGGAGGAGGGTGATGTCTTTTTCTGTAATGGGGTAGCCACTAGAAGACTATATAGGAAGAAGAAAAAGCTCAGAGTGAAAGGAAGGGGAATACCAGAGGTTAATGGGGGTGAAGAGAAACACAGTAAATTGTATATATGTATGAAACTGTCAAAAACCAAAAATTTCACCAGTGGAAAATGAATAAACAAAACAAAAGGAATTTGCAGAACTGAAAGCTACCTTTTACACCTTCAAAAAAAGAACCCACAGTTCCTATGCATCCCACGTACAGTGAGGACCCTGAAAGAAAATGTTTGAATCTGAAAAAAATCTCCCCCTAATAAAACAAATCACTCTCAAACACATGATCTCATTCAATCCCTCCACGAAGCCCTTTCTCTTTAATAAAATAGAGACAGCAATTCTTAGACACAGAGAGGTAGAATCACTCTGCATAGAAATGAGAGATTAGAATCAACGACCTGGATTTCATCTGGTCCTTGTTCTCAACCATGTGGCCTCCCAGGATGCCCCAGCATCCTTCCAGAGAAAGAGCCCCAGGAAGCACAAAGGGACTTGTATTTTCATCTTTCAGTTCCAACAAGATGTGGATCAGCAAGCCGACAGACACACTTGGGAATAATGGCTCTGCTCTCTCAACAGGCCCCCTGCCCCCAGTGCCTTTATCCCCACGTGGGATGACCTCCACAGAACAAGCAAACTCTGTAATGACCACTTCGTCAGCAGGGGCTGTGTATTTAGTAGCAGGAAATATAAGCTTTTGTGGTCAGTGTGACGTCATCCCACCCACTAAACAGGCCTTTATAACTTGACCACAAAAAGGCTTGAAAGGGACAGACACATAGACACAGGGAGAGAGGCAACGAGGCTGCGAGCCGTTGTCTGTGCAGTGAAAGGAGCATTGTATCTTCCAAATGTTTCTCCAAAGCCTGATATTTGGTCCGCTATAGACAAACATCCCTTTGATATATGGTGTTTTTCAATGCCCCCAGCTCAACTTCTTCCTTTTCTCTCATTTTCTGCCCTTTTCACTCCCTTCATCCTGAGATTCAGGTTTTTGCTCTCTCTTAGCTGAAAATAACCAAAGACACATTTACAGATCTTTCTATTGTTCTTAGATATGGAGGTGTACAATACAGATCTTACTTTTCTTTTGGGTCACCCACTGTTAACGAGAGCAAGAGAAAAAGAAACAAACATATGTAAAGGAATCCATGGGGAAGGGGAAGAACAGACTTTTAAAAAGAGGGAACCAACATGGTGATGTAATGAAGATTTGTGAGCAGGGAATGTCTTGACTTTCTCTCTGATTCTGGAGGACTTTGGGCCACAGGACCCAGTGTCTGTCAGAATCAGCATCGCATTGTGTGAGTTTGCAGCAATATTCTGCACAAGTATTACACATGATCTTTTATTTTAATTTTGGTTGAAGAAAGACATGTATTAGGCATGGATACCAACATTCACACTAAGTAGAGAAAGAAAATAAGGATTGGACTTGACCAGGTTTTTTATTAATTTTAAAACAGATAAGTAGAAAGAGTGTAGGGAAACTGCGATTATCGACATGACACATACAGAAAGGAGAGAGGGGAGAGAGAGGAGAGAGAGAGAGAGAGAGAGAGAGAGAGAGAGAGAGAGAGAGAGATTGGTGGGTGCCAGGTTTGACTGCTGAATAGGTTGATGGAAAAGCATGGCTTCCCCTAATTTGCAGGGCTGTGGAAACTCCTCCCCAAGGCTCTGAGCTCCCCTCCGAGGCACAGGCAGCAGGAAACACCTGCTTCACTCCTCCCTGCTTTTTTTCCCCTTCGGCGATTCTGGGTCCTTTCCCCCTCACTTACAGTGATGCACAAGGGACAAGCAAATTTCCACATGTTCCAGCCTTTCCTAATGAAACTTTCCTTCTAGGTGCCACAAAGGTTCTGATATGAGAGACTTCCTTGCCTTCCCACCCATAGAACAAGGAGAAATATGACAATGATGAGGTCGCTCCCCAACTGTAAATTGGAGACAACTATTGTAGAGGTAATCTCTTATAAAACCGGTAAAACTGCTTTCTTTAATTGACTACTAGACATGGGAACTGTGGAAGGGACTACTATCTGTTCAGAACCAAATATAATACTAAAGTCCTAGGGCTATGCACTCAGGCAAAATATATTATACAGGAGCTCTGACATCAGCAATGGATTGTTCTACCAGGTGGATGTTGGCCAGGGGATCCAAGCCCCACAAAAGGTAAGGGCTCCTTGCCTCTAAGTTGGGATACCTACAGGAGGGAGGCAATAAGACCCTGCTGCGAAGACCTGACTTAACATGGGAGGGGTGTATTGAGACCACACATGGCAAGTGTACAGATGGCCTCTGGAATGCCAGAGAGTGTTACCAAAGGCCACTAAACCAATAAAGCAAAATATGGGTCTCCCTGAGTCAAGCAAGACTCCACCGTCACGCCCCCACCAGCTTACACCTCACCTGCCTGGAAATACTGTGCATCAGAGGCAGCCATGTGCCTGTATATCCCAAATCTAATTGGCTATTGGCTCTCCCTTGGAGAAATAACCCATGGCTGATGCCACAAGCTTACATCCTCTACAGGTTAGGAGATGTTATAAGCCACAGTAAACCCTGTCATATTTAACGGGGGAAAATTGTAATTCATGGATTAACATATCCAAACTGTGTCTATGCTAAAGTAACCTACCATAACTATTAGTGCTGCTTAAATACCTATATTCTAATTGCTTTTCTTCATTAGTAGGATCGAAAGGTTATTCCTGGCAAACTGTCAGCCCATGAAAGGAAACAGCCAGAATTGACCAGAGTCCAAGTCAACAGCTCCAGAGAGATGGACTGTTTACCTCTCATCCACCTGTGCCCCTTTTCTTAAAGGCTAGGGAACAACCTGCGGAAGAGGGGGCGTGGTAGAATGTAAGGGCTGCGATTGGGGTGAATGGTGAAACTACAGCAATGTAGTCTGGACACTCATTTGATCAACTTGATTGAACAAACAACCTGTCACCCCCCACTGGATGGTGGGGCTGTAGGTGTTTGGGCACAACAGCCTGCAGATAGGTTTTGCATGAAGGATGCTTGTACTCATGGATTATCACTTATAGCTAAAAATGAAAAAACAAAAAAAAAACTGAGAGAAAGATGCAGGACAGTTATGGCAGAATGCATGATCTGGGATGGGGTGGGGGTGGGGGGGGAGGGAAAGGGAAATAAGCCTGAACTGAATTGGAAAAATGTATGAAATGCACAAAGCATCAATAAAAACTAATTTAAAAAAAAAAAGAGAGGAAGTCTAGAATCATCTATTAGCAATGGATGCACTTTGAGGGCTTTCCTACCCACCCCCCAGAACCCCATTCTCTCTTCTTCCAATTGACTTCTATTATTGCTTCCTCAAACCAGCTCCCAACCCTTGTGCTAATAATATTTTTTTTTCCTCTGAGAATAAATCAGGAATAAGAAGTTGATCCAAAACAGTTGAGAGGCAAATGTACATGTTGTTTATCAGGGTTCCTAATTTTAGGTTTTGTCCTTCCCCTTCTTGCAACCAAGGGAAAAACAAATGGAATTCCCATTTTGGAAAGGCATGAAAAACAGTTGCAAGTACACATCAGACCGAGATAGCAGCCTCCAGATGGCCTCTGAGAGGAGTAGTACTAAGCTATTAGAAGCTTCTTAGAGTAGCCCTCATCCACAAGAGAAAACATCAGCCAAGAAGACATTTGTGTAGCCATGCACAGAATATGAACATGTTCTTAGTATCTATATATAAAAACGAGATCCAGAAAAGTGTCATCAGTCTTGTAAAGATCATCAAAGGTCACCCATCAATGGCCCTTTCACTAAACAGATGAGCATCTCCAGCGATGCTTTCGAAACTAGCTTCTCCTTAGTGTTCCCACCTCTGTTCTCTATGGCAACAAAGAAAAAGTTGCTCAGAAAAAGGCAGAGAAAACAAAAGCAAAGTGCTATTTCCATTAATTTTTGCAGGAAGATCTTTGTGATATATAATTCCAGTTAATGGAGACAGTATTTTCCCTTATAAGAGATATGTATTAGAAATATAAATGATCTAGGAATCAATAAACCTTAGTGAATCACTGCAAAAATCAGGACCCATAGCACACTTGTCACCCTTATGTAGTGGTGGAGGATTAGGGTTAAGGACCATGGAGTTTGCTTCTCTCCATGGGTCACACTACATATGACAATATAGAACTGGTATACTTATTCAAATGCCCATAGAAACTGAGAAGGAAATAATAAAATAAACAGGGGAATAAAATATATTGAAAAATATAAAAATCCCAGGAATTCCTGGCAACTGTTTACTGCTAAGTGCAGGAAAGTAGATCTTTAAGGTCTCTAGATAGGCTGACTCCAGTGGCAGAACTTTCACAGGACATCTGGACACAAACACTTGACCACATAAGACTTAACATATATGACAAAATGCAGAAGGTCCAGTGGGGAGGAGGGTGTGAGGGGGCATAGATGGGGAAAGGGGTCTAAATTTGATTAAGAGCAATGCACAAAAATCAATAAAAATATTAAAGAAAAAATAGGGTCAATGAATATATAAACAAACTCAACCTTTACAATGATCAAAGAAATGTAAATGAAAACATAGATACTTATGATTATATCTTAACTTGGCTAGAATGGAAAATATAAATTTTTCATGATTAAAAAGATTCTTATTTATCCTACAGCAGCATATTGGAAATGATATACAGACCCCTCTATGGTAGAGTATTCTATTATCTATAATTTCATTTTTTACAATTGCAGCATGGTGTAAAAATATTAAATGGAAAGGTTCCAGAAATAAACCATTCACAAGTTCTAAATTAGGTTCCATTCCAAGAATTTCAATGATATCTCAAGTCACCTCTCTCCATCCCACCAGGATGTAAATTATTCCTTTGTCCAAAGTATCTGTGCTGAATATGCTGCCCAGGTCTGACCACTCATTCAGTGGCCATATCAGGTATCACAGTGCTTGTGGTCAAGAAAACTTGACCCCAAAGCACAAGAATAGTGATGCTGGCAACTCGGATTTGCTTAAAGGAGGCAGTAAAGTGCCTCCTTTAGGTGAAAAGATAAAAATTCTTAACAGGAAAGGGAGGAACAGTGATACACTGAGGTTGCTAAGGTCTCAGCTAAGAGCAAATCTACCTATGAAATTGTGAAGGAAAAATAAGTAATTCATGTTAGCTTTGCTGTTGCACCTCAGACTAAAAAGTGAAGGCTACGGGGTGTGATATATGGGGGAAACATTGAATTATAGGGCTCTATGATTCCAGAAATCTCCTGGGGGTCATGGAAAGTGTCCCCTATGATTAAGAGGTACAACCACATATCCATTAAAGTGATCTGAGGTCTAAATGCCTTCACGTTCAAAATAAGGTTGTGATGATGGTCTGCTTTCATTTCTGTGGTCGTGATAAAATATTCTGACTCAGAGCAACTTAGGTGATGAAAGGCATTATTTAGCTTACAGTTCCAGACTACAGTTTGTCATGTGGAGAAATCACAGAGGCCAGAGCTTGAGACAGCTGGTAACATCACATCCAGAGCCAAAAGCAGAGAAAAATAATGCATCCATGCTGCCTAGCTTCTTCTTTGTTAGCTTTCTGCATTCTTATGTTGTTCAAGGTCCAGCTTAGGAAATGCGACCCACAATGGACTGGGCCTTCCTATATCAATTAACTATCATGATAACCCCCAGCCGCAACAGACAGGGACACAGGTCAACATGATGTAGATAGTTCCTCAAATGAAATACTCTTCCCAGGTGATTCTAGGTTGTAACCAGTTGACATTTAAAATGAATTAATACAGGAAAACTAAGAAAAATATTATGAAACATGTATACTAGTACTCTACTTAAGGAAATTATATATATATATATATATATGCATATATTCAAGAAATATCTGAATATATACCCAGCACAGCATTAGCTGTGACCATCTTGAGGTGTTGAAATCACTCCATAGGAGCCTTACTCTTCCATATTGTTGGAACATTTCACAGTGAACATATATTACTTTGTAATCAATAAATTTTATCTCATTTGGGAATAATAAATAATTCAGTAAGAAGCTGTGCGCATGCTGCACACAGAGGAACACTGCACTGGAAACAGAGGTTAGCCTTGGAATCCTACACATAACCACTGGGTGATTGTCTTCAGATTGTTCTCTTATGAGTCGCTTGTATTTGCTGAGCCTCAGTTTCTTCATCTATAAAATAATGATAACTTCTACCTAATGTAAGAATTCAGTGGCCAGGTGTAGTGGTACACACCTTTAATCCCAGCACTTGGGAGGCAGAGGCAGGTGGATCTCTGTGAGTTCAAGGCCAGCCTGGTCTACAGAGTGAGTTCCAGGACAGCTGGAGCTACAGGGAGACCCTGTCTCAAAAAAGACCAAAAAAAAAAAAAAAAGAATTAAGTGAAATAAAACATATAAGCTGCTTTTAAAATAAGTCCAATTGATATTTTTATTATACAAAATTAATATATTTGCAGTCTAATAAACATGTAGTATTTAGATTTGCCAATAGACAGAAATCACACAGGAATGACATGTTAGGATGCCATATGTAGATTGTAAACTACTAGCACAGTAAGAGTTAATAGGCCACTTGTAGAAGAATAAAACTAAACTCCTACCTCTCACCATGTACAACTCCAAATAAATCAAAGACCTCAATGTGAAACCCAAAACTCTGAAAATTATAGAAGAAAATGTTGGTAGTAACCTATAGACATAGGCATAGGAAAAACTTTCTAAATCAGACAGCAGCTTTGCAGAAAATAAGGTCAACAGTTGACAAATGGGACCTTATTAAACTTAAGAGCTTCTGTATAGTAAAAGAAACAATCAAAGAAGTGAAGAGAAAACCCATAGAGTGGGAGGAAATCTTCACCAGTGATATATCTGATAGACCATTAACATTCAGAGTATATTAAACTACTCAAAAAACAAAGGAGGAAGAAAATACTCAAAAGACGGAGTAAAGAGATGAACAGAGACTTCACAAATGAAGAAGTAAAGATGGCTGAGAAACATCTTAAAAAGTGTTAACCATCGCTAATAATAAAGGAAATGCAAATTAAAACCACCAGAAGATGAAATCTTACTCCGGTAAGACTAGCTATGATCCAGAAAACAAAGGACACCAAATGCTGGAGAGGTTATGGGGAAAGGGGAACACTCGTCCACTGCTGGTGGGAACACAAACTCATACAACCCCTGTGGAAAGCAGTGTGAACTGAAAATGCAGAAGAAACTGAAAATGAGCCTACCACCTGACCCAGTCATACCACTTCTGGGTATATACCCACAAGACTCATCCTATCGCAGAGATACATGCACATCTATGTTTATTTCAGCTCTCTTCACAATAGCAAAGAGCTGGAAGTAACCCAAGTATCCCTCAACTGACAAGTGGATAGCGAAAATGTGGTGCATCTACACAATGGAGTTCTATGCAGCGGTAAAGAAAGATGACATCATGAACTTTGCAGGTAAATGGATAGAGTTAGAAGCCATTATGCTAAGTGAAGTAACACAGTCCCAGAAACACAAATGACAAAATTTGTGGAGGTTAACACCAAATCTCTAGTTGAAAGGCAAGCTGAGAACAGTTAATGTTGGGACTGGAGAGATGGCCTAGCAGTTAAGAGCACCGACTCCTCTTACAGAGGATCCGGGTTTGATCCCCAGCACCCACACGGCGGCTGAGAACCGTCTGTAACTCCAATTCCAGGAGAACTCCAGTTCCAGGGGAATCTGACGCCCTCTTCTGACCTCCGCAGCATTGCACGACACAGGTGCACAAACCTACATGCAGACAATACATTCATACGCAAAAATAAATAAATAAAATAAAATTTAAAAAAATTAAAAAAGAAAAGTTAATGTTATATTTCTTTTTATCTGAAGGCAACTGTGCTGTTATAATGTGAATTCCTTAAAGGGCTCTAGAATTAACTGACCAGTTATTTTCAGACTTCATAATGGTGGTACATGGGCAGAGGGTATGTATTCATATTTTAGAGAAATATAAAATTAAAGGGAAAAATGTGAACTCCTGAACATATTTTGGAGTTAACATACAGTTTATTTTCTGAGGTCATATTTTTGGTATATATGTGACATATATAAAGGCATAATTTGGAGTAATACAAATGGGAGGGAACAACAACGACAAAAGGACTGGGTCAAAGAACTGACTAGAACAGTTAACTTCTGCTCAAACAATAAACCTCTGCAGAGAAAATCTTTAAAAAGACTGAGAAAAAGATGCAAGACATGTATGGCAGAATGCATGAACTTGGGTAGGGCAGGGGACATGGAAAAGGGTGTGTCTAAATTGGACTGAAACATGATGTATGAAATACACAAAACAGCATTAAAAATATGTTCAAAAGCATTAGAATATAATGCCCAATGATATATCAGGTAGCCAGATAGGGAGTAATAAGTGAGAAATGGGACGGGAAGATGGAGATGGAAGGTTCTTCACCAGCTCTAGCTCTGACTGTTAGAGGTGGAACAGAGCTTCCTTAATGAACCTGAGACTACAACTCTTTGGCTGTAAAATGGAGGCTGTGGGTACAGACTCAAATCACTCAGCTAGCTCATTTGGATATGGAATGAGGTTCCAAGTTTGGTGAATTTGGTGAAGTCTAATATTTAAGCATGGGGGTTGTATGGGGGTTAGGGGCAGTCTATTTTCTAGGATAGGGTGGGCACTAACTGGAGAAGAATTGTTCCCTCTGCAGACAGATGCATTGGCAAAGTGCTACTGGAGTCCTCAGTGATCTCATTTCTGTGACCTGAGAAAGGGTCAGTGAGTACCAGGAGGGTCAGTAAGATGAGTTTAAGAACAAGCTGAGAAAATATGACACCATGGAGAGTGCTGGGAAAGAGCAGTCACCAGCAAAAATTCTGGCACCTAATTCCCACCAGTAAACAGCCAACTTGGAAGCAAGCAGCAGCAGCAGGCTTCTGTGCTGAGCTCAAAGCAAGAGCTGGCTAGGACAAAGAAGTCCTGGGGTTATAGCTGAGAGGAGGAGGAGGAGGAGGAGGAAGAAAAAACAAGTAGTCTGGCCAGCAGCAGTCACGACTGTGGCATTTTTCCAGCCATACTCCCTGCCCTCCACTCACAACCTCTGTCTTCCTCTTTTGCAGGCCTGGAAACCTGGGCTTATGAGGGCAGAGGCTCTGCCATGAAGGAGAGAGGTATCATTGGCTGAACTAGAGACTATTCATCTGTAAAATGGAAATAATGCAGGCCCTAACTAAGCTCACAGTTTTGGAAAAACCCACAGTAATGCAAAAATGCTTCAAAATGTTCAAAAGTACTTTAAGGACTGAAAGTGTGGGCATCATGTCAGAACCTCTTTAATCTCAGCTTTCAAGCTCACTTCTAAGCCAAGATACACTGGAATTTACAACAAAAAAAGATCAGGGCACCTGGTTGCATGAGGCTGCCTTACCAACATCTATCTATTGGGCATCTTAACTGGTATTATTTTATAAATTATTGTGAAATCGTTCAGAAAAGGGGCTGAGAAGATGGTTCAGCAGTCAAAGCACTTACTTAGCAAGCCTATTGACCTGTGGTCAATCACTAGAACCCAAACCAAAGCAAACAACAATAGAAGGTTGGACACATTGCTGAACATCTGTAATCCCAGGATTTTGGTGATAAGATGGGAGGTAGAGACAGGAGAATTGCCCGAAAGCATGAGGATGAGGTAGCCTGGAGCATGAGGATGAGCTAGCCTGGAGCAGGCAGCATACCAGAAACAGCAAGAAAGACTTCGCCCTAACAGGATGGAAGGCAAGGACTGACTGTAGAAAGTTGTCTTCTGACCTCCACGCACACTATAGCAGGACTGGGTCCCCACTCACACATATCGTACACACGCACACACACACACACACACACACACACACAATAATAAATAGTTTTAATGTTAAAACGTTAAAAAAGGATTGTAGACATTTATGAAATGGAAGATCTACTCATTCGGAGTAAAAAACTAGCTCTACCTGACATCACCTGTATCCCCATTCACCTTGGATTTGTTGCCTAGAAAATTCTTCAGGCAAATGTGATTGTGCATGGAGTTCTTTGAGATAAAATTGCAGCCCTGAGCCTAACCAGAAGTTTTGCTTTCTAAGAAAAGAGAGTTGGTCTAAAGGTCTGTACCATCCATCAGCTCAGAACATCTGCATCAGCAGCATTTCATGAGCACTTAAGCTCTATATGCCTGGGAGGGGCCAGATTACGGGAAACAGGTACGTGATGGTCTTTACCTTAAACGTCTCAGCTTGGTTGAGAAACTAGATGTATGTAAATATATAAATAGCAAATTTTTCTCATTCCTGAACCTGTCAAGTATTTGATTTACTTGTTTATTACTATACACACAATTCCAAAAGTAAGTTGTGAGGGGGGGAAGAGACTAGAGGTACAGGGTAATTAGTGTTCTTGTTACTTTCTATTGCTGTGGCTGTGATAAAACACTGACCAAAAGTGGGAAGAAAGGGTTTACTTGGCTCAAAGTTCATAATCCATTGCTGAGGAAAGTCAAAGCAGGAACCTGGAACACAGACCATGGTGGCATGTTATTTACTGGCTTACTTCTCTGGATGGTGCTCAGCCTCGTGTCTTATATGACACCTGCCTGGAGGTGGCAATGCCCACAGTAGGCTGGGTCCTCCTAATTACTCAACAGTCAAGAAAATGTCGCATAGATACGGGCCAGGGGCCAGTCAGTCCAAAGGAAGAAATTCTTCATTTGAGGTTCCTGGGAAGGGGGAGTATTTACTCCTCCCCCTTCATTATTGTATAGTGAGGCCTCGTCAGGTAACATCTGAATCAGGCTGCACACGCCTTGCCTTGTTGCTCCATCAACCAGCCAGTGCTGATTTTGTACCTACTGAAGGTATATGCAGTCTCTAGAGACTGTCTATCGGGATGGGGAGAGACAATGTGACAGTGTCAAGTGCATTTAAATGAATCTTGGCTCTATTATTTATTAACAAAATGATTTGGGGTAAGCTACCTAACTTCAATGAGCTTCAGTTTCTATAAATTATAAAATGATGGTAATAATTCCTACCTTGTAATATTAATAAGAGTACTAAAATAAAAACAAATATGCCTAAGACATCATAAGAGCTGAAAAGGAGATACTTGTAGTTGCAATTATTACTGTTATTATGTCATCCACTAGAGGCTGGCTACAAAGTAGCCTGGATTGCCATCTCTGGTAGAGGATACACAAGGAACTAGAATTTTCTCACTGCTTCTTGGCTCCTGTGAGGTGAGCAACTTGGTGTCAGCACACGCTTGCCACCATGATGTATGGTCCTTGCCACATAGTAACTGGTGGGTAAGCCCTTTGCTGCTTTGAGTAGACCCTGGAGATGTAGAATGGACCTCTGGAGAAGGTGCTGCAGATAGAAGGGGAGGATGTGCTCAGGCGAGCAAGAGAGGGAGGAAAGGTCTTTGTAAAGACCATGGCTGTTACTCTGGGTAAGATGGAGAGTCCCTGGAGAGAGGTAATGATGAGTATGATTTGACTCATGTACTGAAGTTTTCTGAACTGATAATAAGCAATAGAGGAGGATATTAAACAACATAACTCATTTATTTGAAAATCAATAAGCTATCAGGATAATAACTATTTTAAAAATAATCACAGGGTGTCAAACTCTATGCTAAGCATTTTAAGGCAAGATCTTCATTTAAGAAAGAAAAGAAAACTGCCAGGCGTGGTGGTGCACACCCTTAATACTAGTACTTGGGAGGCAGAAGCAGGTGGATCTTTGTGAGTTCAAGGCCAGCCTGGTCTACAGAATTAGTTCCAGGATAGCTGGGGTTACAGGGAGACCCAGTCTCGAAAAGACAAAAAAAAAAANAAAAAAAAAAAAAAAAAAAAAAAAAAAAAAAAGAAGCCTTGAAGGGGAATTATGATTCCAGATGACATGTGAGGAAATAGCCTTAGAAGACATACAAACTTCATCCAGGGTAGCACAGATAATAAGGGATAGGACACTGTTGGCTGTGATTTCATCTGTGGGTTAACCTACTGATGAGTTCTATTAAATGGACTATTGGTGTGTTGAGCATACTCAGAGGAAATGATTAATGTGGATATGGCTTTCAAGGATATATCTTGTTCCCGGAGTCTTCCTGTGTGTCTCTCCACTGCCTTCCTCCCCACGTGTCACCACGATGGTCTCCTTCATCCCTTTCCCACAGGAATGCAACAAGCCAACCATAGAAGGAAATCTCCGAAACCATGAACCAAAGTCAAGTTTTGCTCCTTTTAAGTTATTTTCTCTGGCATTTGTTGAAGTGACAAAAACCTGATGAGTACAGCTAGCTAGTGAGGAGAAGACACTGTGGGCTCAGGGCCTGTGTTCTGAGCATCCTGTCCCATTTCGGGTTTTGTTTTACCCTTTGAAGTTAAATCACCTAGATTCTTGGAAACCAAAAACTGAATCAACACGAATGAGGTTTATGGCAGGTGTTCAACAATCAACTAGGACTACTTACAAAATACTGTAAAAATTGTGTTAGTGAGAAGACAAATAAAGTGCTCATTTGCTTAGTTATTGGTCTGAGTTACAGAGGGAGCTGGTGATTTAGACTGCCCCAGAGGCCAGACTTCTGGACTCTTCTATAGCAGGGTCTAGGAGGAACATCGGAGTGTTTACACATGAGTATAGGCTGTCTATGTGACAGTATATGTAGAGTAGCTAGGGTGGGGTTAGCACTGGCCGAAGGATCATTAACACCAACCATAGAGCCAGTTGGCATCAACTACATTTGCCATTGCAGTCTTTGGCATATACTTGGCAAACGAGAGATTCCTTAAGTGGAAATAATTTCTTGTTTTAATTTTATATTGGACAGATTTGGTGTTGGCCATTTGGCATTCAGTCCTATTGACAATATTAGCTATTTGAATGGAATCACACATTTCTTTTAAAGATAAATATTGACAGAAAACTTTGATAAAGGAAAAAGAAATAATGGGCAAAGGAAAAACGCACAAACTAAAATGGACAGGGGAATCCTCTGTGAAACTTCTACATTGGAGGCCAGTGTGATGTTTCCCAACAATTCCAGCTGACCTACTTTTATTTCCAGCCTTGGAGTTAAAGGTACATATAACATAGCTAAATATTCAAACATCTGCAAGTTGGCAATTGGAGAAGACCAGAACTGTGACACCTAACAATGCAGGAGGCGTATTGTTCGATCGTTCTATTGTTTCCATCTCTCAGTAAGAAAACACTCCTCCGTTCTCCACCATTCTCCTTGGTCCTTGCCAGCTGGAACCCTTTTTTCCTTGATTCCTTTAAAGGCGGCATTTTGCCTTTCCTCCTCCAAGTTCAAAGCTTCTTTGGAACTCTTCTTCTTTGTTTAACTTTTAATACTTTCTCATGGAACCCTACTCTTGTGCTCCTCAGTTCATTCCATCTGTCTGTGACTCAGTTTCCTCATCCACTAGATGATTCTCAAGAGACTTGCAGATTATCACAATTGAAACTTCTGAGTTAAATGTCTTGGAATCCATTTTCTTAGCCTGTCATTAAAATGTGTCTAGACAAAAACCCAACACTCCCCATATCACACATATTTTATGAGGGGGTCAAGAATCACAATTGTTGCTCCTTTCTAATGTAAATATTTATGCCTTCAAATTCTTTGTGTTTATGTGAATACCTAAAATATTAACTACATGTCTTTTCCTCCCTGTCCAAGAGAATTAAGTGAAAAGTAAAAGATAACTTCAAAATCGTGGTGAGAAATCTTCTCGACCTCCTCTGGTCAGGAATGAGGTTTAAAATAAATATTGCCCGGCTGGAATGTACGACTCAGGCATGAATTTGTCCATTCTTCTCCCTCTGCATAGCACCGCATTTATATTCATCCAGACAGATGTGTCTGGTGGCCTCCAGAGAAGGGCATGTCACCCCACTCACAGAGTACTTGGTCAATGGTTTCAGTGTCCTAGGAACTTGTCAGTTGTGAAATTCATTGTGTGCCCTATTCTCTCTGCCACATTATTAACCAGCATCCCCTTGCCCATTCTGCATCGAGCTAGAGAACAGATGGCTATTATCTTCTCAAGGTTGGAACACGCAGAAACATACGAGTTGTATGCTCGTCAGTGACTTCCTTCCATCCATCATCACTCCTCATAATACCCTCACCACCCCCTATCCTGTGTCCACACTCCATAAATTCCCATTGAAATGCCAGATAAAAGACATAATGGAAATAAAACACAAAGCCTGCTAGGCCTGGCCTGTGTCTCTTTAACATTTTGCCTATGGAAAATGGTCCTGGCTGATTATCGCTACTAATTCAAAAAATCTGATTGTTCTTGGAAACCACAGGTGACACATAAGACAGCCCAGTAAAGTGACAGATAGACAGCAGCAGCAGCAATTACTGTGTGTTTGAAATCACAACTAGAATTTAGACGAAAGTCAGGAATTATCTCGTGGCATAAGGCAACTTCAAAGCAATTCAACGTAGATTCACCTAGATTGTTCCAAGGAACAGTTTCTTCTCAAGTTCACATGATCCTAAAAGCCTGTAGGGTCCTAAATGTCAGCACACATTAAGGGACGGGTACTGCTGTAACTCAAGTTGAACACAGCTGCCAACAGGTAGGGCAAAGGGTCCAGCTGTTGCCTAGGTAAATGTTTTCAGTTTTGATGAGAAAAAGCATCTAGGGGAGCCATGCATTTAGATAGGGAAGTGCAAGAAGCTAGAGTCTCCATTTATTTTTCCAGTTATGCTGGGAGACAGTCTTTATGAAGAGGCTCTTTAGAAGTAGCTGGAAATGTGGAAGAAATCAAAGTTTAGAGAGAGAAAAGATGGGATAGATGTTTGCCAGGGAAACAGTTTGAGGAGAGGAGATGGGTGGTCCTTGAGCTTGGGAATGGGGCATAGGCTCTTGAGGCTAGTAGGAGAAGAGACAGGATTGAGGACGGATGAAAGGTGACAGGTTCCAGCTAAGGTTTGACAGCTCAGGCTGATCTTGAGGAGCCGGCTCCTGAGAGGTCATTTTCCTGTCCAGCTTCAACTCTTCTATCTCTCAAAGTCCAAATCTGAATGCAGGAACGTGGAGGTAAAGGGGTGGACCAGGCCTAATTTCTCATCACCAGTAGATGGATCGATGTTTCCATCATCTTCGCCGCAGCTCTGCCTGAGTCTACTTCAACCCCACTGAGATGCCAGCATTTTTAGGAACTCAGAAGTTTCCACCCTGCCATTGCCCATGAAGATGGTCCTCGCCATCTGAATGACTGATTTCCTTTCCTTCTTCTCAACCTGGGCCAGTCCGGATTTGGATTTCATTTGCGTAATTATTCTCAATTTCAGTACGGGTGAGCTAGTGAGGAAGGCTCCATGGCAATGATCAGGAAGTCAAGGTCACAGCTGACACCTCCGGTCCCACACTGCACTGGTCAATGAGCCAGCCATTCCCTGACGACTCTCCATGAACATCCGTATGACTGGAGCTCACTAGGCATCATTGTAACTCCCTTAATTCATGTTTAAACGTATGTGTTTATGTGTATTTATCTGTATGTATGTTTAGACATGTACTAACAAGCATGTCTACTCGTGCGTGCACATGTGTATGGAGGGCAGAGGTTGATGTTGGACATCTTTAGTTGCTTTCCATCTTATTTCTTGAGACACAGTTTCTCATTGAACTGGAAACTTGCTGATTTATCTAGTCCTGCTGGGCAGCACACCCTCAGGGGCCGGGGGGGGGTCCCCTGTCTCTATCTCCCCAACACTGGGATGACAAATGCATTCTTCTGCTGTATTTTACAAGGATTCTGGGGAAACAAACTCATGTCTTCAGGCTTGGGCAGCGTGTGCTTTACTAAATGAGCCATCTCTTCACACCAGTTCTCGCTTTTGAAGGATATCTTCACTTATAAAACAAAGCTCCATTTTCTTTTAAGTGCTCCCTTATATCCATGGTGTAAAAAAGAAAAAAAAACAAAGTAAGACACATCTAGACTCAGCAAATTTTTGAAATGCATTTACTGCTGAATGGAAATAAGTTAAAATTTTTGATTTATCAAAAGGCAATGGTTTCATCAAAATAATAGAATATTCTTTTTCATACTCTACTTGGGTAGGAGAGAGAGAGAGAGAGAGAGAGAGAGAGAGAGAGAGAGAGAGAAAGAGAATCACTTGTAAAGTATTGAAATCCTATCCCCTTGGTACCCAAGCTCTGGAAGTAGTCCTGCCTCCTCACCTTCGGCTGTGAATCACACTTCCTTCACAGTACTAAAATACCTTGTGACCTCACTCCACAGGCATCCTGAGTGGTGTGAGAATCTCAGCTGCTGCACAGTTGGCGTGAAGGCTGAATGGGGACCCTGAAGTCTCTCTGTGCTCTGGATGAAGAAAGGAGAGTCAAGAGTCACTCTAAGACCATCTTGGAGACTCAGAAAGTCATAAACAGTGTTGGTAGACTGGCAAACACCTGCATATGGGAATTGCTGAGGAGGAAGTGAGATGAATCTTTTGTCTAGAAAGTTTACTTTTAATTTTCTGTATGCACATACTTATACGGTATATGTGTGGAGGTGTGCACATGTCATAACACATGGAGGTCAGAGAGCAACTTTGTGGAGTCACTTCTCTCCTTCCAACTTTACCTGGGTTCCAAGGATTTGAACTCAGTTTACCACAAAAAGGCTTGTGTGGCAAACACTTTTTCCTATTGAGCCATTCAGCCCTGAAAGAAATCTTAGCATATACAATTTAGAGGGTTCCCATCCTACCTCCCATATACCAAGCCTAACCTAGACAGATAATTAGGACTCCACATGTCAAATGCACTCAAAGAGAAACTTCCATTGTTTCAGCATGGAACATTTTACTATTTCAAAGTTTATTTTTTAGCCACAAGATCATTTTTACCATCTAATGTATTTTTTCTTGTGCATTTATATGGTTTATATTGTGGTTTCAGACAGTGATAATTTGGAGGTGTTGCTAAGAGGGTTGGTTCTGGTTAGTTCCTCATCCTTACACATTTAGCACAGTAACCTATTTCCCCTGACTTTTCCACCCCATCAAACGGACAGATACATTTAGCATCCTCTGAGGGCCATTATGCTTTTTCTTATCTACACAAGGAAAGGGAGAAACTCAAGAGTGAGAGCTGTAGGTGCTCAGGAGCATTGATGAGTTAGAGTGCCAGGCTCTGCTGCTCAAAAGTAAGAACAGTTCTGCAGTGAGTTCTCCAGATTGCAAGGTGAGAGGATTTTAAGGAAGAGAAGCCAAGTTGCTAATATCAGAACGGGTCTCAAACACCTAAGTGAAGACTAACATACAAGCTGCCATACTCTTCTCCCTCCCTGGAACAAGCTTATATTGACTTGAGTCACAGAAAGGCACACTGAACTTGAAGAGTGAAATAAATCACCCCCAGAAATGACTTTTGCCATCAAGGATGAAGATTCGGTTGTGGCCCATTCAATAATGTAATGGTTACATAAGTACTCTCAACACTCATGATTTTTCTTAACTAATAGGCATCAAATGTCTCCAATTCTTACTACAATTAGTTGGGGCAAGATGTTCCAGCTGATCCTCTGTGTGTATAACCAAATGGCTTACATAGGCCAACAGGAATTGGTGAGTAAAGCACAAGCAGAACTTGAAAATCATGTGACATGCTGTTTGCATTCTCATCGTTTTTATCCCTTTACTATGAACATGAGGATATTCATGTATGAATCTGCTCTAGAAATGTGACCTATGAGGAGGAAGGCTAGGTTTTTGGAGATGAGAATGGACATATGGCTGCTGGGAGGGGCAGAGACAGTCTCTTTCAAGAATGAGAATCTTGGTAAGTTAACCAATGCCAGTGGATGGACCCACAAAAGGAAATTTGGAAATACAGATTATACTCCNATACAGTAAAAGAAATGACAAAGAAACTAAATTGGTACTCTAAAAATAGTGTTTTACACAAATAGATACAGTAATGTAGGAATGAGGAAGCACTTTAAGATCCACACAAAATCCAATAACAAAATGAAATCTGTTGATTCTACCTCATAGGCAATTACATGAAATACAAAGAGACTAAATACTTCAAGTAAAATGCAAAAATCTATAGAATGGTTTAAGACAATATATTTAAACCCTATTCTAACTATAAAAGGCAGTCTTCTTTTTCTTTGTGTTATTGTATACTTTGTTTTTGACAGGGTCCCCTTAGTCCCACGTGGTCTGGAAGTCACTACATGGACCAGGCTGGCTTCAATCTCACAGAGATCCACCTGCCTTTTGCCTCCTGAAGGCTGGGATTAAAGATGCACACCACCATGCCCAGCTCATTATTGCATAGTTTTTGAGACAAGGTCTCACTCTGTAGCCCATGCTGTCCTGAAACACAGCAATCCCGTCTCAGCTTCAAAGATGTTCGGATTATGAGAGTATACCACCATGCATTGCTCAGAGATAGACTTTAGATCAAAATGCAAAAAGTAGTTTGATATTAAGAAAATATATAAAAAATATATTAAAGATAACACAGAGGCAAAAGAGTGACATGAATATCAATCAAAATGGACTAAAAACAAGAATTATTTTAATAATTAAGATGTTGATCAATAAAGGACATACATAGCAAATATAAATATGTAGAATCCTTGCAACAGAGCCAAAAGCAGTGAAACAAAAAACAAGTAAATTTGGTGAAATTAAACAAAAGTCTGTATAATCCATGGATCAAGGACAAAGTCATAAGGAAAATTAGAGAACAATTTGAGATAATGAAAATACAGCAAAATATATAAAAATGTGTGGTTTATAGGAAATCAGCTTTCAGAGCAAAATTTATAGCCCAAGTAGAGATACCATAAAAATATTTAAACTCAGTAACCTAAGCTTCCACTTTATGAAAGTAGAAAGAGCAAACAAATGCCAAACATAATGACAGAAAGTATAAATATTTGTGTGGAGATTAATAAAACATACATACAAAGTAATAGAGTCAAGAAAATCAAAGAATACTTCTTAGAAAAAAATCAATGGCCTTGGTCAAAATGAAGTGTGAAACAGCTAATTGTAACCTATGATCTTGCAACCCAACTAAAAATTATAAGAAGGAATATTAAAACATGTGTGACATGAAAGAAAACTGGGTATTATTGAAAGATGGTATGTTGCTTCCTTCACCTTATTATCCATTTGGACTTTTAGCCTCTGATCTACTCCTACGGTATGTTTTTATTAGTTTCTTTTCCTAGGTTTTTGAGGATCATTGCTCCTCTCTTCTGCCCTTTGAATTGCTTCAAGTATTTTATGAAGAGTTGGTTTTCTGGACAGTATTCTATCATCTTGTTTATGTCTGGAAGAATTTTCCTCTTCTTCAACTATAATTGACTTTTGCTGGGTAAAGTATCTGGGTTGGCATCCATAGTCCTTCACACTGGGATTGCTTGCTCCATGGTTCTACTTGCTTTCATGGTTTGTCCGAGAAGTCAGTTGTAATTCTGATGGGTTTCCCTTTGTATGGACTTGTTTTTCTTTGTAGCCTCAGAATTTTGTCTTTGTTTTGGCATCTAGCATTTTAACTATGATATGGCATGGGGAATTTTTTTTCTGATCTTGTCTATTTGGAGTCCTATGTGCTTCTGTATTTGTATGGGTTTGTCCATTTTTATGTTTGGGGAAATTTTCATCTATTATTCTGTTGAGATCTGATCAATACTAGTCTCTTGAGATCTTCTCTTTCTCTATTCCTATGATGATCTTTTCATAGTGTCCCATATTTCCTGGTTGTTCCACTTTTGTGTATTTTTAATATTTTAATATTCTTATTTGAACTTTTTAATTGCCCGTGTTATCTTCCAGATCTGATATTCTTGTTCTGCTTCCTCCATTCTTCTTCTTCGAGGCTTTTTCCTTTCCTTTCTTCTTGATGGATGAGTGTTCTATTTCCTTTTTCATTTCATCCTGTGATTTCTTTAGTATTTCCATTTCTTTTGAGCTTCTCAATCTCTTCTCATGCTCCTTTCTTTGTTGGTTAGCTTCATTTTTCAGTGTTTCTACTTCCTCAGAGTTTGTTTTTTCTCCCTCTAGGTCCTTTTGGAGTTTTCATTCTTCTCTTTAGTTCTCTGAATTCTTCTTTATTTTCTTTAATTTCTCTGCATAGGTCTGCAATTTTTTCTCTAAGATCTGTTCTTTGGGTCATCTCCAGGGGAATCCCATGTAGCTATCTCCACAGGTTTGGTAAGAGCTCGTGGCAGGATTATCCTGCACCTTTCCCATGTTGTCCCTTTTGTGTCCCTGGCATGTGGGTTTCCCTTTTGTGATTCAAATCACAAATGTCTTTTCACTATGTTAGTGGCTGGTTTTGCTTACCTCCTTCTGAGCTTTTTTTTTTTCTTTCCTCCTACTTGTTTATGGAGTATTGACTTGTCTAGGTCAGGGCTTTCAATTTTGTTTATATATTGGATATTGGAAGTCTAAGTCACTCTCTCCATTCCGTTCTGAAGGCTCTCCAAAAAAGTCCACTTGATAGTCTCATCAATTCCATTTGGGGGTGGGAGGTGGGGGGAGATATGCCTGTGCCTGGTACTTTCTGGAGCGACTTCCAGGCTCCTGTGCTTCAGGAGCTTGCCGTACAAAGACACCGATAGTATTCTTAGAAGCATATTTTTCCCTTTAAATTTTGATGAAATCCAATTTACCTACTTTTCATTTTATGACATGTATTTTTATATAGATGAAACTATTTTTAAACCAATATTATGAAGATTACTTGTATGTTTTCTTCTTTAAAATGACTATTGAATTTTTGTGAATTTCATGATATATTTTGATCATATTTAGACCCTCTCCTAGAGGGAAATGTATTAAAATGTACTAAACCCCTACTGAAAAATACACATACAATAATAATGTGTGCAAATAATAGCTGAAGGCCATATTACAAAAAGACAGCCACTAGGTAGGAGAAACCTCCCATCAAATTGTTGGTTAAGGGTGGTCCAAGAGACTCCAAAGTATACACAAACTTTGCTACTCCCTTGATTGTTCCCAGAACTTGAAGGTAAGACAGGCATACATTGTGCATAGGCCTTGGAGCATTCGAGCTAGAACTGATCTGGAAGCCTCCTCCCTAAGACCAGCTCTCATAGTATCAGAAGATACTAAGCAAGATGCCAAGGGAGAAAACCAATCAGTGGTCCCCTTAGAGGTATAGCCCACAAACCACAGCAATGACCAGCCAGCGAAATAATCTCTACTGGTTCAGTAGAAGTACCATTATTTTGAGGGTAATCAACAACTCTAATTGGAATTGAGGCCACTCAATGGGGGAACTCATGTGTGGTACTGTAAACATAGTAAGCACTCATGACTGGAGACACTAAAGAAAAACTTTTTGTCACATTGCTAAACCAATGTACTTTCTTACCATATCCTAAATATTTACCCTTTATTTACAGATAAGCTTACCTCTCACCACTCATCAAAGAAGCTTATTTTGCAACAGATGGAGACGGTTATGAAGTTAGCAACTAATGAAATGCAGAGAATAAGTGTCTCCGAGGTGTTCAGCCCTAACTGTCACATTTACAGTATAATCTCTGCATCCTAGACTTAGGGAATCTGGTGGAACAGAGGGTAGAAAGAATATAATAGCATCTTCAGCTCTCATCAAGAAACTCCTCATCAGCAGATGGTGAATAAACCAGAGAGCCTCAAGTGGCAAAAATGCAGACAATAAAAGACTGAAGATTACTTATCTATGCATAGGACACCTATGTTAAACCTTGCGCACCCAAGGCTCAGGACACCTATGTTAAACTCTGCCACCCAAGGCTCAGGACACCTATGTTAAACCTCTGTCACCCAAGGCTCGGACAACTAGGTTAAACCTCTGCCCCCAAGGCTCAGGACAACCTATGTTAAAACCTCTGCCACCCAAGGCTCAGGACACCTATGTTAAACCTCTGCCACCCAAGGCTCAGGACACCTATGTTAAACCTCTGTCACCCAAGCTCAGGGCCACCTATGTTAAACCTCTGTCACCCAAGGCTCAGGACACCTATGTTAAACCTCTGCACACCAAGGCTAGGAATCATTGTGGAAGAGTGGACAGAAAATTGTAAGAGCCAGAGAATGGTAGATGGCCACAAGGAAACAGAATTTTCTTATGTTTTATTTTTTTAAAGAATGTTTAATTAAATTTGTAATGAATTGGGGGCTGGCCAGATGGTTTATTAAGAGCACACTGTTGCCTTCTAGAGGACCTGAGTTCACATCCCAGCCCCAATTTTTGGTGGCCATATGTTAAATCAAAGATCGAATGATGGATAAATTCTACTTGGTCATGGTATATAATTCTTTATATACATACCTGAATTCTATTTTTAGTATTTTTTAAGGATTTAAAAATTAATACCCATTAGGGATATGGCTGTACATGTCTTTTCCTTGATATGTCTAAATCTGATATGTTAGTTACTTTTGTTTTAGCTGTGATGGACACAGAACAGAAAACACTTAAGGGAGGAAGGATTGATTTTGGCTCAGAGTTCAAGGGAAATAGTTCACTGTGATGGGGAAACCCTGTGGGTGAGAAAGCTTGGTCAAGGTGGTGAGGCCTTAAAGCATGACTTCCTTAATCTCTGCTGTTTAGGCCAAGAGGCCTCCCACCTGCCCTGTCACCCTCAGGCCCATCCCTCCGAGAACCACTTCCTCATCAGAGCCATGCCTCCTAATGGTCCTCTCACAGAGCATACCTAGCTAGAAATCCAAGTGTTCAAACACATGAAACTCTGGGGAGCATTTCCTATTCAAAGGATAACATCTGGTATTAATATTAAGATAACACTATTTCTATAGGATAGATTAACAAATGTTATATATTCTATTTTTTGAGAATCATTTGTGAAATATTCATGTAAATCCTTTGAACATTCAAAATTCACAAGAAACAATCTGGCTTTAGGATTTTCTTCATAGAAAGTTTTAAAATTACTAATTTCTAGCTCTTCAATTAATTCCATTTATACTTTGTTTTTATTGGGGCCACTTTTTTTAGTGTGGTGTGTGTGTGTGTGTGTGGTGTGTGTTTGTGTGTTTGTGGGTTATGGTGATTTCTAGGATGTCCATATCATCCAAGCCACTTACTTTGTATGCATAAAACAGTTCATAGTATAAAATTCTATATTTTTTTTTTTTATTTCTACAAGTTAGTCGCAGTGAGATATTTTTCATTTAAATTTTTTTTTGGTAATTTGATTTTTTTTTTTTTTTTTTTTTTTTTTTTTTTTTATTTTTTTTTATTTTTTTTTTTTTTTTGTTTTTTGAGATAGGGTCTCCTGTAGCTACAGCGGCCTGGAGCCTACTATGTTTGACCAGAGATCTGCCTGCCCTCCTTCCCTAGTGCTGGGGTTAAGGGGATTGTTGCCACACCCAACTATTAGTATTTTTAAAAACAACTGTGGTGGTTTTGAATGAGAATGTCCCCATAGGCCCAAGTATTTGAACCTTTTGTTCCCCGTTGGTGGCACTGTGGATGTTTTAGGAGGTGTGGCCTTTCTGGATGAAGCATGTCACTGGGGTGGGCTTAGAAGTTCTTAAGCTGCTGTGTTTCCAGTCAGTCTCTGCTTCCTGTGCTGCTTGAAGATGTGAACACTAGCTTCTGCTGCTGCTCCAGTAACCCTCTGCTGCCATGCATCCCCACCATGATGATTCTGGCCCCCTTTGGAACTGTAAGCTAAATATTCTTTTCTTTTAAATAAGTTTCCTTGGTTATGGTGTTTTATATCACAGCAACAGAAAAGTAGCTAAGAACACCTACTGAGTCCAATCAGTGATACCTGTATGCACAGGATGTAGGGTCATTGGCAACCTACTAGTGGCTACCCCCATCTAAAAGAAACATGATTGTCCTACCCTCAGCAGCCATCAGCTGTCAATAGCTCCTAGGGGGTGGACCTAGACCGTTCTCATCTATGCTGAGATTTTTTTTCTTTTTTTTTTTTTCCTTTTGGTCTTTTTGAGACAGGGTTTCTCTGTAGCCCAGCTAGCCTTGATCACTGTGTAGATAAAGCTGAGCTTGAACTCAGAAAGATCTCCTGCCTCTGCTTCCCAAATGCTGAGATTAAAGATGTGTGCCACCATGCCTGGGCTGTACACTAGGATTATTAACTAACTTATCTTGTGCAGGTTTTGCATAGGTAACCACAGCTACTATGAGTCCATGTATGCGACACGTAACAGGTCCAGAAGACAGCACTTCTCTCCATCTCCAGCTCTGACATTATTTTTGTCTCTTCTTCTGAGACAGATGTTCCATGAGTGTTGGGGTGGAGACAGGTTGATATAGGTGTACCATCTATGGCTGAGCACTCTCAATAGCTTATTCTTAGTACTTTGAACAGTTACAGGTCTCTATGTTAACCATCACCTACTACAATAAGAAACTTCTCTAACCAAGGTTGAGAGTGCACAAATCTATGGCATAAATGTAAATATTTAGAAGAAAGTTTGATAACATGATCATTTAGGAAAACAACGTTGGATTAAGTAGGTTCACTGGGCCCCTCCCTTAGGACCTACGACATCCCTAGCTGTGGGTTTCTGACCATGTTTTACAATACCAGATATTAATTCATTAATCAATCAAGAGGATGGTTGGTTACCCGCCCCATCAGTACTCTTGCCACTAGTACACCAGTAGGTACATCTTGTCCAGCAGGTCATTATTGTAGCTTACAGGGTCCAATACTCATTAATATCGTCCTCCTCCCACCAGCAATGAATGAATATCCCCTTTCCCACAACCTCCTCCAGCATTTGGTGTTTTATGTTTTCTTGATCTTAGCCAGTCTATTGGAATGAGATGATATCCTAGAATAGTTTTATTTGCATTTTTATTACATGTTGAACACTTTTTAAGATGTTTCTCAGCCAGTTTACTTCCTCACTGGTGAAGTCCTCTGTTCATCTCTTTACTCCATCTTTTGAGTGAGCCATCTGTTTTTTGAGTAGTTTATATATTCTGGAAGTTAATGCTCTGTCAGATGTACCCTGTTGAAGAGTTCTCTCCACTCTGTGGGTTTCTCTTCACTTCCTTGATTGTTTCTTTTTGCTGTACAAAAGGTTTGAGTTGATGAGTCCCACTTGTCAGCTGTTGACCTTATTTCCTGCACAGCTGCTGTTGATTTAGAAAGTCTTTTCCACTCCTATGTCTTGTAGATTGCTACCAACTTTTTTCTTCTATCACCTTCAGAGTTTCAGGTCTTCAGTCCATTTGGAGTTGATTTTTGTATATGAGTGAGACGTAGGGTTTAATTTTGTTATTCTATGTAGATATGGTGATCAGTTTTGCAAGGCACCTTTGCGAGAAGATGTTATCTTTCCTCCAATGATGATTTTTTTTTGGCTCCTTTTCGAATATGAAGTGGCTGAAATCCTGTGACCTCAAGTTTGGATCTTCAATTTTTGTTCCATTGCTCAATGGGTCTGTTTTTGTGCCAGTACCAGACTGTCTTTATGACTATGCCCTGTAGCTTGAAGTCTAGTAATTTAATCCCCCTATATTGCATTTTTTGCACAGGGTTGGTTTAGCTATTTGGGGGTCTTTTCTTTCCATTGAATTTAAGGATTTTTCCCCCAAGTCGTGAACAACCTCAAGGGGATTTTAATTGGATTAAATTGAATCTGTATATTAATTTGGTGAATGGACTTTTTACCTCCCTGTTAATTTTTTTCCAATCCATGAGCATGGAGGCTCTTTCCATCTTTGATGTTACTCTAAATCTCCTTCTTCAGGAGTTTAAAATTTTTGTTATAAGATTTTTGGTGTCTTTGGTTAGGTCGTTCCAAGGTATTTTATTATTTTTTTTAGGGAGGCTACTGTGAGTGGGAAGGTCTCCTTATATCCTTCTCAATTTGCTTGTTGTTGGTGTAAAGAAAGGCATACATTTTTTAGGTTAATTTTGTATCTTGCACTTTATTGAAACTCTTAATTGTTTTTCCAGGAGTTTCTTGATGGAGTTTTAGCATACCCTAAGTTAAACTATCATATCAACCTGCAAAGGGATAGTTTGACTTCCTCTTTTCTAATTAGTACTCCTTTAATTTCCTTTCTTGCCTTATTGCCCTAGCAAGCGTTTCAAGCACTATATTAAAGAGGAGTTGCAATAGGGGGCAGCCCTGGCAGGTTCGTCGCCTTTAAGGGGAATGGTTCTAATTTAAACTCATATAATCACATGGAAAGAAGTGTGGAGAACCCTTAAAGGACTCAAAATAGCCTACCACCTGACCCAGCCATACCACTCCTGGGTATATACCCACAAGATCATCCTACAACAAAGATACAATGCACATCTATGTTTATTGCAGCCCTCTTCACAATAGAAGAATGGAACCAACCCAAATGCCCCTCAACTGATGAGTGTAAACAAAAATGGGGTACATGTACACAATGGGAGTTCTATGCAGTGGTAAGGAAAAATAACATCATGAGCTTTGCAAGGTAAATGATGGAACTCGAAGACATTATGCTAAGTGAAATAACACAGTCCCTCCAAACAAACAAACAAACAAATAAACAAAAAAAAAACAACAAATGGGGAATGGTTTCCTTCATTTGTGGATGCTGGTACCAAATCCCCCAATGGAAAGGCAAGCTGAGCAAAGTTATTGTTATATTTCTTTCTATCTGAAAGCAACTGTGATTTATGTGAACTCTTAATAAGCCCTAGATTTAATTACCACTTCTTTCAAGACATGGTAATTAATGTATATGGGTGGAAGGTATATATTCATTTTTTAGAGTAATGTAAAATTAAAAGGAAAAAAATGTGAACTCCTAAACATATATTAGAGTTAACATACATGTTTATTCCTGGAGGACATAATTCTGGTACATACATGATGTGTATATAGGCATACTTTGGAGCAATACAATTGGGAGGGAACCACAACAACATAAGGAACTGAGTCAAAGAACAGACTGACAGTAAATTCTGCCAAAACAAAAACCTTTGCAGAGAAAAACTTTAAAAAGACTGAGAGAAAGATGCAGGAGTGATGGCGAATGCATGAATTGGGGTGGGGGGGGGGAAGGGAAAGGGGAATATGTCTAAATTGAACTGAAAAATGATGTCTGAAATACACAAAACATAAATGAAAGTATAATATTAAAAATGATCTTTCTCCTTCAGAAGCTTTTATAGCACCTTTCAGCACTAAGAAAGAAAGCCAGTGGGAAGAGTTTCCTAGGCAGCTCAATATTTATTTCTCTGTCTTGCAATCAAAGTGTGCTTCTTCAGCAATTGTACTATCTAGCTATAGTAGGCAATCAAGAACAACAGCCATAGTCTATATTGTTTTGGGTACTCCTGAAATCTCCCTGACCAATAACTCACAGGGAGATAACCTATGTCTGGCAGAGATTTTCATCTAATAACCTATGTTTCCTGGGAGTAGCATTGTTCACACACACTGGGCACCTCTTCAAACTCTTTTTTGTAAAAACAATCTATTTTTAATTAGCTTACAAACTAGTGGGTTTTCTTAAGGCTTCTTTGTACATCCTTAGTTTTGGTTAACCCCCTCCCTACCCTGAACTTTCTCCCATCCCTCCTCCCCATCCCCGCTTAAAACTTCAGCCTCTAGTATTCTTNGGATTCCCCTGGAACTGGAGTTCTCCTGGAATTGGAGTTTCAGACGGTTCTCGGCCGCCATGTGGGTGCTGGGGATCGAACCCGGGTCCTCTGTAAGAGCGGTCGGCGCTCTTAACCGCTAGGCCATCTCTCCAGCCCTTTTTCTCAGTCTTTTTAAAGTTTTTCTCTGCAAAGGTTTATTGTTTTGGGCAGAATTTAACTGTCAGTCTGTTCTTTGACTCAGTCCTTATGTTGTTGTGGTTCCCTCCCAATTGTATTGCTCCAAAGTATGCCTATATACACATCATGTATGTACCAGAATTATGTCCTCCAGGAATAAACTGTATGTTAACTCTAATATATGTTTAGGAGTTCACATTTTTTTCCTTTTAATTTTACATTACTCTAAAATATGAATATATACCTTCCACCCATATACATTAATTACCATGTCTGAAAGCAAGTGGTAAGTTAATTCTAGGGCTCATTAATAGGTTCACATTATAACATCACAGTTGCTTTCAGATAGAAAGAAATATAACAATAACTTTGCTCAGCTTGCCTTTCAATTGGGGGATTTGGTACCAGCATCCACAAATGAAGGAAACCATTCCCCATTTGTTTTTTGTTTTTTTTGTTTATTTGTTTGTTTGTTTGTTTGGAGGGACTGTGTTATTTCACTTAGCATAATGTCTTCGAGTTCCATCCATTTACCTGCAAAGCTCATGATGTTATTTTTCCTTACCACTGCATAGAACTCCATTGTGTACATGTACCACATTTTTGTTATACACTCATCAGTTGAGGGGCATTTGGGTTGGTTCCAACTCTTCACTATTGTGAAGAGGGCTGCAATAAACATAGATGTGCATGTATCTTTGTAGTAGGATGAGTCTTGTGGGTATATACCCAGGAGTGGTATGGCTGGGTCAGGTGGTAGGCTCATTTTGAGTCTTTTAAGGGTTCTCCACACTTCTTTCCATGGTGATTATATGAGTTTAAATTAGAACCATTCCCCTTAAAGGCGAGAACCTGCCAGGGCTGCCCCCTATTGCAACTCCTCTTTAATATAGTGCTTGAAACGCTTGCTAGGGCAATAAGGCAAGAAAGGGAAATTAAAGGAGTACTAATTAGAAAAGAGGAAGTCAAACTATCCCTATTTGCAGTTGATATGATAGTTTACCTTAGGGTTGCTAAAAACTCCATCAGAAAACTCCTGGAAACAATTAAGAGTTTCAGTAAAGTGGCAAGATACAAAATTAACCTACAAAAATTGGTAGCCTTTCTTTACACCAACAACAAGCAATTGGAGAAGGAATATAAGGAGACCTTCCCACTCACAGTAGCCTCCCCCCTAAAAAAAATAATAAAATACCTTGGAACGACCTAACCAAAGACACCAAAAATCTTTATAACAAAAATTTTAAACTCCTGAAGAAGGAGATTTAAGATAACATCAAAAGATGGAAAAGCCTCCATGCTCATGGATTGGAAAAATTAACAGGGTAAAAATGTCCATTCTACACAAATTAATATACAGATTCAATGTAATCCCAATTAAAATCCCCTTGAGGTTGTTCACAGACTTGGGGGAAAAATCCTTAAATTCATATGGAAAGACAAAAGACCCCAAATAGCTAAACCAACCCTGTGCAAAAAATGCAATATAAGGGGGATTACATTACTAGACTTCAAGCTACAAGGCTATAGTCATAAAGACAGTCTGGTACTGGCACAAAAACAGACCCATTGAGCAATGGAACAAAATTGAAGATCCAAACTTGAGGTCACAGGATTTCAGCCACTTCATATTCGATAAAGGAGCCAAAAAATCTCATTGGAGGAAAGATAACATCTTCAGCAAATGGTGCTTGCAAAACTGCATCACCATATCTACATAGAATAACAAAATTAAACCCCTACGTCTCACTCTATACAAAAATCAACACCAAATGGACTGAAGACCTGAAACTCTGAAGGTGATAGAAGAAAAAAGTTGGTAGCAATCTACAAGACATAGGAGTAGGAAAAGACTTTCTAAATCAAACAGCAGCTGTGCAGGAAATAAGGTCAACAGCTGACAAGTGGGACCTCATCAACTCAAAACCTTTTGTACAGCAAAAGAAACAATCAAGGAAGTGAAGAGAAAACCAACAGAGTGGGAGGAAATCTTCACCAGTGGTACATCTGACAGAGCATTAACTTCCAGAATATATAAACTACTCAAAAAACAGATGGCTCACTCAAAAGATGGAGTAAAGAGATGAACAGAGACTTCACCAGTGAGGAAGTAAACATGGCTGAGAAACATCTTAAAAAGTGTTCAACATCGTTAATAATTGAAATGCAAATTAAAACTATTCTAGGATATCATCTCATTCCAATAAGACTGGCTAAGATCAAGAAAACATAAAACACCAAATGCTGGAGTGGTTGTGGGGAAAGGGGAATATTCATTCATTGCTGGTGGGAGGAGGACGATATTAATGAGTATTGGACCCTGTATGCTACAATAATGACCTGCTGGACAAGATGTACCTACTGGTGTACTAGTGGCAAGAGTACTGATGGGGCGGGTAACCAACCATCCTCTTGATTGATTAATGAGTTAATATCTGGTATTGTAAACATGGTCAGAACCCACAGCTAGGGATGTCATAGGTCCTAAGGGAGGGGCCCAGTGAACCTACTTAATCCACTGTTGTTTTCCTAAATGATCATGTTATCAAACTTTCTTCTAAATATTTACATTTATAGCCATAGATTTGTGCAACTCTCAACCTTGGTTAGAGAAGTTTCTTATTGTAGTAGGTGATGGTTAACATAGAGACCTGTAACTGTTCAAAGTACTAAGAATAAGCTATTGAGAGTGCTCAGCCATAGATGGTACACCTATATCAACCTGTCTCCACCCCAACACTCATGGAACATCTGTCTCAGAAGAAGAGACAAAAATAATGTCAGAGCTGGAGAATGGAGAGAAGTGCTGTCTTCTGGACCTGTTACGGTGTCGCATACATGGACTCATAGTAGCTGTGGTTACCTATGCAAAACCTGCACAAGATAAGTTAGTTAATAATCCTAGTGTACAGCCCAGGCATGGTGGCACACATCTTTAATCTCAGCATTTGGGAAGCAGAGGCAGGCAGATCTTTCTGAGTTCAAGCTCAGCTTTATCTACACAGTGATCAAGGCTAGCTGGGGCTACAGAGAAACCCTGTCTCAAAAAGACCAAAAGGAAAAAAAAAAAGAAAAAAAAATCTCAGCATAGATGAGAACGGTCTAGGTCCACCCCTGAGGAGCTATTGACAGCTGATGGCTGCTGAGGGTAAGACAATCATGTTTCTTTTAGATGGGGGTAGCCACTAGTAGGTTGCCAATGACCCTACACCCTGTGCATACAGGTATCACTGATTGGACTCAGTAGGTGTCTTAGCTACTTTTCTGTTGCTGTGATAAAACACCATAACCAAGGAAACTTATTTAAAAGAAAAGAATATTTAGCTTACAGTTCCAAAGGGGGCCAGAATCCATCATGGTGGGGATGCATGGCAGCAGAGGTTACTGGAGCAGCAGCAGAAGCTAAGTGTTCACATCTTCAAGCAGGCACAGGAAGCAGAGACTGACTGGAAACACAGCAAGGCTTAAGAACTCTCTAAGCCCACCCCAGTGACATGCTTCATCCAGAAAGGCCACACCTCCTAAGACATCCAAAACAGTGCCACCAACGGGGAACAAAAGGTTCAAATACTTGGAGCCTATGAGGGACATTCTCATTCAAACCACCACAGTTGGTTAAAAAATACTAATAGTTGGGTGTGGCAACTAATCCCCTTAACCCCAGCACTAGGGAAGGAGAGGCAGGCAGATCTCTGGTCAACATAGTAGGCTCCAGGCCAGCTGTAGCTACAGGGAGACCCTATCTCAAAAAAGACAAAAAAAAAAGAGATAAATATATAAATAAACTGACAAAGCTGTAGCTGAATTGACCTAAACAAAAAGCAAGAAGATTCAAATTACCAAAAAAAAATTTTAAATGAAAAAATATCTCACTGCTACTGACTTTGTAGAAATAAAAAAATATATAGAATTTTATACTATGAACTGTTTTATGCATACAAAGTAAGTGGCTTGGATGATATGGACATCCTAGAAATTACACATACACACAAACACACAAACACACACACACACACACACACACACACACACACTAACAAAAGTGGCCCAATAAAAACAAAGTATAAATGGAATTAATTGAAGAGCTAGAAATTAGTAATTTTAAAACTTTCTATGAAGAAAATCCTAAAGCCAGATTGTTTCTTGTGAATTTTGAATGTTCCAAGGATTTACATGAATATTTCACAAATGATTCTCAAAAAATAGAATATATAACATTTGTTAATCTATCCTATAGAAATAGTGTTATCTTAATATTAATACCAGATGTTATCCTTTGAATAGGAAATGCTCCCCAGAGTTTCATGTGTTTGAACACTTGGATTTCTAGCTAGTAGTGCTCTGTGAGGAGACCATTAGGAGGCATGGCTCTGATGAGGAAGTGGTTCTCGGAGGGATGGGCCTGAGGGTGACAGGGCAGGTGGGAGGCCTCTTGGCCTACACAGCAGAGATATAAGGAAGTCATGCTTTAAGGCCTCACCACCTTGACCAAGCTATTCTCACCCACAGGGTTTCCCCATCACAGTGAACTATATTCCCTTGAACTCTGAGCCAAAATCAATCCTTCCTCCCTTAAGTTGTTTCTGTTCTGTGTCCATCACAGCTAAAACAAAAGTAACTAACATATCAGATTTAGACATATCAAGGAAAAGACATGTACAGCCATATCCCTAATGGGTATTAATTTTTAAATCCTTAATAAAATACTAAAAATAGAATTCAGGTATGTATATAAAGAATTATATACCATGACCAAGTAGAATTTATTCCATCATTCGATCTTGATTTTAACATATGGCCACCCAAAATTGGGGCTGGGATGTGAACTCAGGTCCTCTAGAAGAGCAACAGGTGCTCTTAATAAACCATCTGGCCAGCCCCCAATTCAATTAACAAATTTAATTAAACAATTCTTTAAAAAAAATAAAACATAAGAAAATTCTGTTTCCTTGTGGCCATCTACCATCTCTGGCTCTTACAATCTTTCTGTCCACTCTTCCACAATGATTCCTGAGCCTTGGGTGGCAGAGGTTTAACATAGGTGTCCTGAGCCTTGGGTGACAGAGGTTTAACATAGGTGTCCTGAGCCTTGGGTGGCAGAGGTTTAACATAGGTGTCCTGAGCCTTGGGTGGCAGAGGTTTAACATAGGTGTCCTATGCATAGATAAGTAATCTTCAGTCTTTTATTGTCTGCATTTTTGCCACTTGAGGCTCTCTGGTTTATTCACCATCTGCTGCATGAGGATGTTTCTCTGATGAGAGCTGAGAGATGCATTAATATTCTTTCTACCCTCTGTTCCACCAGATTCCCTAAGTCTAGGATGCAGAGATTATACTGTAAATGTGACAGTTAGGGCTGAACACCTCGGAGACACTTATTCTCTGCATTTCATTAGTTGCTGAACTTCATAACAGTCTCCATCTGTTGCAAAATAAGCTTCTTTGATGAGTGGTGAGAGGTAAGCTTATCTGTAAATACAAGGGTAAATATTTAGGATATGGTAAGAAAGTACATTGGTTTAGCAATGTGACAAAAAGTTTTTCTTTAGTGTCTCCAGTCATGAGTGCTTACTATGTTTACAGTACCACACATGAGTTCCTGCCCATTGAGTGGGCCTCAATTCCAATTAGACAGTTGTTGATTACCCTCAAAATAATGGTACTTCTACTGAACCAGTAGAGATTATTTGCTTGGCTGGTCATTGCTGTGGTTTGTGGACTATACCTCTAAGGAGGACCACTGATTGGTTTTCTCCCTTGGCATCTTGCTTAGTATCTTCTGATACTATGAGAGCTGGTCTTAGGGAGGAGGCTTCCAGATCAGTTCTAGCTCGAATGCTCCAAGGCCTATGCACAATGTATGCTCTGTCTTACATTCAAGTTCTGGGAAGCAATCAAGGAGTGTGACAATAGCTTGTGTTACTTTAGGAGTCTCTTGGACCACCCTTAACCAACAATTTGATGGGAGGTTTCTCCTACCTAGTGCTGTGCTTTTTGTAATATGGCCTTCAGCTATTCATTTGCACACATGTATATATTGTATGTGTATTTTTCAGTAGGGGTTTAGTACATTTTAATACATTTCCCTCTAGGAGAGGGTCTAAATATGATCAAAATATATCATGAAATTCACAAAAATTCAATAGTCATTTTAAAGAAAGAAAACATACAAGTAAATCTTCATAATATTGGTTTAAAAATAGTTTCATCTATATAAAAATACATGTCATAAAATGAAAAGTAGGTAAATTGGATTTCATCAAAATTTAAAGGGAAAAATATGCTTCTAAGAATACTATCGGTGTCTTTGTACGGGCAAGCTCCTGAAGCACAGGAGCCTGGAAGTCGCTCCAGACAGGTACCAGGCACAGGCATATCTCCCCCCACCTCCCACCCCCCAAATGGAATTGATGAGAGACTATCCAAGTGGACTTTTTTGGAGAGCCTTCAGAACAGGAATGGAAGAGTGACTTAGACTTCCAATATCCAATATATAAACAAAATTGAAAGCCTGAAACCTAGACAAGTCAATACTCCATAAACAAGTAGGAGGAAAGAAAAAAAAAAGCATCAGAAGGAGGTAAGCAAAACCAGCCACTAACATAGTGAAAAGACATTTGTGATTTGAATCACAAAAGGGAAACCCACATGCCAGGGACACAACAAAGGGACATCATGGGAAAGGTGCAGGATAATCCTGCACCAGGCTCTACCAAACCTGTAGGAGATAGCTACAATGGGATCCCCCTGGAGATGACCCAAGGAACGGATCTTAGGAGAATAATTGCAGACCTATGCAGAGAAATTAAAGAAAATAAAGAAGAATTCAGAGAACTAAAGAGAGAGAATGAAAAACTCAAAAAGGACCTAGAGGGAGAAAAAAACAAACTCTGAAAGGAAGTAGAAACACTGAAAAATGAAGCTAACCAACAAAGAAAGGAGCAATGAGAAGAGATTGAGAAGCTCAAAAAGGAAATGGAAATACTAAAGAAATCACAGGATGAAATGAAAAAGGAAATAGAACACTCATCCAATCAAGAAGAAAGGAAAGGAAAAAGCCTCAGAAGAAGAATGGAGGAAGCAGAACAAAGAATATCAGATCTGGAAGATAACACGGAGCAATTAAAAAGTTCAAATAAAGAATATGAAAAATTTAAAAATACACAAAAGTGGAACAACCAGGAAATATGGGACACTATGAAAAGATCATCATAGGAATAGAGGAAGGAGAAGAATCTCAAG
>VZQC01008945.1:1390538-1439493 GCA_009823505.1 Rhizomys pruinosus
GTTCTCTAACTGTAAATTGGAGCCAACTGTTATAGAGGTAATCTCTTATAAAACCGGCAAAACTGCCTTCTTTAATTGACTAATAGACATAGGAACAGTGAAAAGGATTATTCTCTATTCAGAACCAAATATAATACTAAAGTCTCCTTAAGCTGTGCACTTAAGCAAAATATATTAATACAGGAGAGCTCTGATGTCAGCAATGGATTATTCTACCAAGGAGATGTTGGCCAGGGGATCCAAGCCCCCCCAGAGGTAAAGGCTTCTTGCCTGTAAACTGGGATACCTGCAAGAAGAGAGGCGATAAGGCCCTGCTGTCAAAGACCTGATGTAAGCATGGGAAAGATGTATTGAGACTGCACTTGCAAGTGGACAGTTGGTCTCTGGAATTCCAGAGAGTGTTATCAAAGGCCACTAAACCAATAAAGCAAATATAGGTCTCCTTGAGTCAAGCAAGATTCCTCCGTCAGCATCAGCTACACCTCACCTGCCTGGAAATACTGTGCAGTAGTGGCAGCCATATGCCTGTATATCCCAAATCTAATTGGCTATTTGCTCTCTTCTTGGAGGAATAACCCATGGCTGATACCACAAGCTTACATCCTCTAACAGTTATGAGATCTTATAAGCCACAGTAAGACCCTGTCATATTTTACAGAAAAAAATGTAATTAATGGATTAACATGCCACCCAAATATCTGTGTCTATACCAAAGTAACCTACCATAACAATCAATACTGTTTAAATACCTATATATCTAATTGCCTGTGCTTCATTACTAGGATTGAAAGGTTATTCCTGGACAATCTGTCGGCCCATGAAAGGAAACAGCCAGAATTGACCAGAGTCCAAAATGACAGCTCCAGAGAAAGTAGACTGTTTTGCTTCTCGTCCACTGTGCCCCTTTTCTAAGCCTAGGGAATAATCTTTGGAAGAGGGGGCATGGTAGAATGTAAGGGCTGTGTTCTAGTTTGTCTTCCATTGCTGTAACAAAACACTCTGACCGACACCAACTTGGGGAGGAAAGGGTTTATTCAGCTTACCTCTCCTGGGTCACAGTTCATCACTTAGGCAGGAACTCAGGTCAGGAGCTGAAGCACAGACCATGGAGGAATGCTATTCACTGGCTTGCTCCCCTGGCTCATGCCCAGCCTGCCTTCTTATACGGTATAGGAGGTAACCCAAATAAAATGGACACTGGGGACTGGAGAGATGGCTCAGTAGTTAAGAGCGCTTGCTTCTTTTCCATGTTGAGTGGTTCATAATAATCTGTAACTCAAGCTCCAGAGGACCTAACATTCTCCTTTGACCATGTACAGCAAACACTCCCATAGACATACATATATACATATTAATAAAAATGCTGAGAAACCTTCCTACCTCTCCCCCCCCTTTTTTTTTTTTTGAAAAAAAGAAAACAGGATGGTAACGAAACCACTCCCAAACTGTAAACCCGAGCCAATTGTTACGGTGGTAATTTCCTATAAAACAGGCACAATGTATTAACTGATTGATAGGCATAGGAACTGTGAAAGGATATTTCTCTATCTAGAGCCAAATTCAATAGTAAAGTGTTTATAAGTTGTGTAATTAAGCAAAATATATTACTACAGGAAAGCTCTGACATCAGCAATGAATTATTCTGCCTAGGAGATGTTGGCTAGGGGATTCAAACCCGCCCCCCCAAATTATAAAGGCCTTTTGCCTATAAATGGGATATATGCAAGGAGAAAGGCAGTAAGTCCCTGTTGTCGAAGACCTGGTGTGAGCATGAAAAATGTTATGAGACGTCACCTGCTAGCGTACAACTGGCCTCTGAAATGCTAGAGAGCGTTACCAAAGGCCACTACAGCAATACAGCAAAATATTGGTCTCCCTGAGACAAACAAGACTCCTCCGAAAATATCAGCTACACCTCAACAGCCTGGAGATACAGTGCAACAGTGGCAGCCAAGTGTCTATATTATATCCCAAAACTATTTGGCTATTAGCTCTCTCCTTGGAGGAATAACTCACAGCGGATGCCACAAGCTTATGTCCTCTAGTGGTTAGGCGATGTTATAAGCCACAATAAGAACTTGTCACCCTTTATAGAGAAACCACAGTTTGCGGATTAGCATACCATCCAAGCATCTGTGTCTATGCTCACAGCTTAGCTTGACACAATAAGTGGTACTGCTTAAATGCCTGTACATCCAATAGCTTGAGCTTTGTTAGTATGACTGAAAAGGGTATCACTGTGAAAGCTGTCAATCCGTGAAGGGAAACAAACTGAACAGACCGGAGTCCAAAATGACAACTCCAAAGAAATTAGACTGTTTTCTTCTCACCCACTTGTGCCCCTTTCCCAAAGCCTAGGGAACAAACTGCGGAAGAGGAGGCGTGGTAGATTGTAAGGGCTGTGGAGAGATAGGGGTGAATCATGAGACTATAGGAATATAGTCTGGACACCTGATTGATCAACATGCCTGTGCATACAAGCTTCTCCAACTGGACTATGGGAACCTTGGGTTGTTCAAAATTTGGACATAGATACTTGCAAAATGCACCAATTACTTAATTGTATGACATACTGAGTAACATCATTGTTATCTGCAAACAACTGTGTCATTGTATTGTAGAATCCCTTAAAAATAAAAATAAAAAAATTAAAAAAAAACAAGTCTTAAAAATGGATAATGTATTAAGTAGATATTTTTTCTGAAGAATGTATATAAATGACCAATATGCACTTGACCAGGTGCCTCTCATCAGGAAACTGTAAATCCACACAACAATGAGCTATTACTTCACTTCACACTCAGGAGGTTGAGTCTTACCAAAAATATGAATAATAGCAAGACCTGGAAAAATGGAGCGTATATTACTGATCAGAAGTACAAAATGGTATAGTTGTTTTAGAGAATATTATGCAGTTCCTCAAAAACATGAAATGGAAAATTGTCATATCTAGCAACTGTACTCTTAGCTATACATCTAAGATCACTAATGGTATATATTCACACAAGAACTTGTACATAAATATTTATGGCAACATTCTTCATAATGGCCAAAAATAATAGAAACAACCCAAATGTTCACCAATGATAAATGGATAGAATGTGATACATGAAGGTAATGGAATATTGTTTGGTTATGAACAGAAATTATTTATTGATACACACTACACAATGGGTAAACTTTGAAAATGCTTTTGTTAGTAAAAGAATACAAATAGAAACAAAAGACCACATATTATATTATATTATATTATATTATATTGCATATCAGTTTTATAAAATGTCAGTTTTATAAAAGGGAAATAAATAGAAACAGGAGGTAGATTAGTAGTTTCCAAGGTCTACGGACATGGCTGATAATAGGTATGACGCTTCTTTTATAAGTAATGAAACAATTATGGAATCAGATAGTGATGATCATTGGATCACCTTGTCAATATACTAAATCAGAATTGTTCAATTTGGACCTGCAAAGCTTTTCAGAACAGCCACAGCATTTGGTAACCCCACCTGCCTGTTCATCTGTACCCTTGATCATATCCTTTCCAAGAAGCCAGTAAGCATAAATATTTTCTTCAGCTCAGTAAATTACTGAACCCAAGGAAAAAGGCCTAGAAATCAGATAGAATGTGGATAACCTAGGGGCCTGCTATTATGATTGATACTTCCAATAGGGGTGAGGGAGATGACACAGTTTCATGGGAGAGAGACCTTAACCTGTAAGGTCTATAGTAATTGAATTTTAGGAGTCCTAGCCTGTGATTGAGAACTAGTTGATGTGATGAAATACCCTTCCATAAATCTAGTGTGAACAGTGAAGTATAAAAAATAGTCCATTTTTAGTTAGTAAATGCATTATATGTGAAATTAAATATACACTGTCATGAACAGTGCAGTACAGGGGTCATCTATTTATCCAAGTGAAAGAAGACAAACATCTGTAGAAAGATTTATACAAGGATGTTTTGATCTGCTTTGAATTAAAAGTGGTTCAAATGTTCATGAACAGAGCAATGAATAAACAAATTATTATTCATACAATGGTATGTTCTGCCACAATATGAAAGATTTAACTAAAGAAATGAGCAAATCTCAGAAACAAAACCTTAAATGAAAGAAGGCACAAAAGTACTTATTGTATACTTATATTTTTATGAAGTTTTAGAAAAGGTAAAACTAGTATTCATGTTGATAAAAACCAGACGTATTCTTGTGTCACGCGAAGCTCCCCTGAGGCCCTGGTCAGAGCTTTAGTTTCAGTGAACTCTAGGAACAAGAGAAAACTTTTAAGATGATTGAGATGAACTATGGTGATTAGGATGGGTGAATGCATGTTATTAACATTTAGCAAATTTTACTATTAGGCAACCTGTGCATCACTGATTGGTGTTAAAGTCTCATGGAATAGCTTGAGAGATGGCTCACCAGTCAAATGGTTGGCACTGAAGCCTGAGAGCATGAGTTTGGATCCCCCTGTAGCCACATAAAAGGCCTGGTGTAGCAGACAGAGTGCATCTGTCATCTGTGGTAGAGGCAGGGACAGACAGATCCCTGGATCCCACTGGCCAGCATTCCTGAATCAGAATGCTCCAAGTTCAATGAAAGACTGTGTCCAAAAAAAAATTGATAAAGTGGACAGAGATTGAGAAAGACACCAACATTGACCCCTGCCCTCCATATACAAGTGCACAACCCCACATGAACATCTAGACACTACTCACAGACATGCTGACACCCCAGCTCACGTGCACGCACAGTCTCAAGGAAGTTTGTGATCAGACTAAAAAGTTAGAGGTTTGAAAAAAAAAAAAAAAGCTTCATTGAGATTTAATTGACCAACAAAGAAAAAATTTAAGTATATAGTGTGATAATTTTTCTGGTGGTGGAGAGCTCATAAGCAAAAAGATTGCAGACAAAAGCAAAAGCCTTTTACAGGGAGGGAAGAAAACTTTATTTGGGAGAATGGGAGACTTGTGACTTCAACAATATAAGCATAGGGAGCAGGAAGATTCAATAGAGATTGCTCTCGAAGGAAAGATGCAGCATTGGTAACTGCAGAACATTTTGTTTCAACATAATGGTCTTGCTTAGCCTCAGGAGGGTGCATGCTTCACAGCTTCGACTCATTTATTTTTCCTTAACACAGGCTTTAAAGCCTCTCAAATTCCTTGCCCCTCATTTTCAAGAACTTCTTGTTGGTTGCAATGAGGTCAGAGTTGAAGATGGGGAGGGAGAAGGAGGACTCTTTTCTAAAGTGAGATCTTTAACCAGTCCCCCATCCTACCGCTGTTCCAAGAGAAGAGGGTCAATGAGTTCCTTGTCTGTATTTCTTCAGACTCTTTCCCCACACCTCCTTTACAATTCGAGTCCAGTGTGTTTATACTATAAGAATGACATATAATGAGAACGTGTGGGTTGAAAACCATCCAGCAAGCTGGTCACTGGTGTTCTAAGGCATACCCACAGGGCTGATTTGTAGCCTGGACACTACACTCCTGGGACCGAAGATCCAGAGGTCAGCCTCACTCGGAGAGCCCTGATGTATCCACATGGCCGTCAACCAACATGGAATATTCTTCCAGTAGCAACTTTAGCTTCTGTATCTTTGTCCTGCCAATGACCAATTACACCATTTAATAGGATCTTTTCCACGTCCTCATCTCCAGTAACCAACACTTTGCTAACCCCCTTGCAGCATATCTAGCAGAAAGCCCTGCAGACTGGGAAGGTCTAAGAAGCATGAAATAAAGAGGGATGTGCTTCCAATTCCACTTTCCCAACAACTCCACCCTCCACCCCAGCCCCAAATAGGCACATTCATTCCAATTCTTGCCAAACTGGCTGCACACAGAGGCCTCCCTCTGGAAGCTGCTTGAGTTTTGCTGAGGGCCTGCCCCACCCCAGGGGAACATCCCCCCTGCTCCAGAAGAAGCCATTATAAAATTAACTGGCGATAAAACCAACCACAGGGGGACTGTGGGGCATTTATCTTTTTCAAGCGCCTTGTTGTTTTTGTCCATCTGGTTGCAGTTAGTCCAGAGGTATAATTTTCAGTGCTGCTCTTTTCTGGTAGACCATACAATTAAGGTATTTGAAAAACAAACAGCTCTTAACCACTGTACAGCGAGGAGATCGTTCAGCAATCTGTGACCCATTTTCCCTGAGTTCTATATCCAAAGCAGTCATAAAGCAAGAGCTGAAAGCCAGGAATTATTATTTAATATAATAATCTAAGCCCTTCTGGCACTCCTCAGAGGAACAAAAAGGCATGGAGGAGGGCGGCAAAGGAGCTGGTGAAGATGGGCCTTGCACCTCCCCTTCTGAATCCTTAACGTTTTCTTTAGGACTTTCACAGAAAGTTTTCCGTAGGTTGGGACTCTCTGAAAGGAAAGACCCAGTGCAGGCAAGCTCACACTGGTAGATGTGGAAAAGAGGGGCGATGGGGTCACATTCCAGTGAGGCACGGCCATCAATTTCTTCATGCTGCAGTATATACAGGTGTCAACCTGCAAATGTACATGACTCCAATAAGTGCGAAAAATTGTAGGCACTGTGGTCACCCTGTGCCCTTCTTTGTGTTTCAGGGTAGGTCATGAGACGATTATCTTTAATAATGTATTTGTCTAAATAAATGTCACATTTCAGTCTCCCAATGGAAGCCACAATTATCCTTCCCCACTGGTGGGAGTGCTATAGCTGCACTCAGTTCTGGAACCTTCCTAAAGTTTTATCACAGTATGAAATGACTCACTTTTCCTCACAAATATTGCTCACAACTCTATGGTTACTGTTGTTCACCTTTGATTCTTAATGTCTCCTTGCCTACACACACACACACACACATACAAACACACACACACACACACACACACACACACACACACCATAATCAAATTGAGCCCAAACAAGATGAAGATATTCCACTCACTCAGGAATTCTGAAGTATTGGTCCAGGAAGGAATCTAACTGTTCTAAATCAGAATTTTGACATGGAAGAAGTCATAAGTGCGAATCATCTGATCCAGGCAGAGGGTCATTTCTGTAAGGTCATCCTTCTTACTTTCTTGGTGGTTCCTGCCTTAGGAAGGCCTCATCAGCCTGCATACACCAAAGTAAATGAGGACAGAAAGAGGGGTGAGGACCCTCTTGTCAGCAATACATCTTCCACGCTGGGGAGGCAAGTGGCCATTCATTTCTTAAGACCAAAGAATATGTGCACAGGATTCATGTGTAGGTACCTCATTCGAACTCAGGTCTTCAGAGATGGGATGGTGCCATACTGGGGTCGCTTTTCTCTTTTAGGTGGAATGCATTTGGAGAATCCAGAGGAGCTGCAATGGGCGGGATAATCCATTTAGAAAGTGGAATCTTATGAACAGAAAAGCACTGTGAAACTAAAGTACATAACTATGTTCTCTAATCACTAATCCACTCCCCACAACCCCACTCATTCATTCCTTATAGTGTTTGCAAGAAATAGCGAGGGTCAACCCTCCCTTCCTGCCTTCACAGAGCTCCAGTTCTAGTCTCCCTGTTTTTCCTTAATTGTCATCTTCAACCCTTTGCTTTACCATATGTCATAAGCAGTTCAAAACGAACATATATGTAGAAAACTGGTTCCAAAATGCATAATGAAAGTCCTGTTTTTCACAAGAGGTAGTTATTGTCTTGAAGAGGAAATAAAAGTAGAATGATAACGGCAGTGGAAAGCAGATCCACCTGAAAGAAAAGAACCCTATGGATTTGTTAAGTATCAAAAGCTATGGGAGACAAATTGTCCCACATTGAGCCTCCAGACCAGAGCAGTTTCTTCTTCCCTTCCATCTCACCTGGACACGGCTTAAGAGATATATTAATGAGTTGCCCAAGAAGGCCAAGTTTTCGGGGCTGGAGAGATGGCCTAGCAGTTAAGAGTGCTGACCGCTATTGCAGAGGACCCAGGTTCGATCCCCAGCCCCCAGATGGCGGCTAAGAACCGTCTGTAACTCCAATTCCAGGAGAACTCCAGTTCCAGGGGAATCTGAGACCCTCTTCTGACCTCCGCGGCATTGCACGACACGGGTGCACAGACCTACACGCAAACAGTACATTCATACACATAAATAAATAAAATTAAATTAAAAAAAAGAAGGCCAAGTTTTCTAGATACAGTAATACTAGCTCTAATCCTACCACTCTAGAGCCTGAGGCAGGAAAAAGGCTAGCCTGGGCTATACAGTAAAGCCCTATCTCAAACTAAGCACAAAGAAAACAGTCTGAATTTTCCATCTGACGGTTCCTCGGGCTTTGTTCACCTTCTTTCTCATTCTCAGCAGTATCTATCCCTCCTCCTCCTCCCACAAAACAGAGATAATTCCAAAGTCCCCTCCCCAGCCTTCCAGCCACCTGTGCAGCTGACTGAGTTCCTCACACTGCTCAGCCAGCTGCTGAATGAACTCAGAAGGTATTTTGGTTTTGATGACAGAGGTGTGAATGGCAGTTTCCATTCAACTCAGATGAGCTCATGCATGTGAACCTCTTTGTAATTTATAAATCCCCAATTAGACAAACGCAAGAGGTGGTTCCTTTACAACTCTGAAACCCAGTAGCCCTTATGCCTGACAGACAAGCCAGGGGGAATGAGTTTGCAGTGCCTTTCCAGGTGTGGTCTATTTCCTTCTATTGACAAAAGTCTCATTTCCTACATGCCTCTCTATTGAAATGAATCAAGTTCATGGCTTAGGATACAAAGACAGCTAGGAGAATTTATTGATTAGCCTTTGCTGCAAATTGTAAAAAGCTTGCCTCTTGTTCTTAGAGAGGCTTTAAGCATCACTAAGGATGAAAGGAGTAAGTTTTCCCATGATGATTGAGTTTATATAGTCTTGTGGCACATAACAACATATCAATCAACAGTAGACTACATACATTACAGTAGTGCCATAAAATTATAATGGAGCTAAAAATTCTTATGACCTAGTGATGTCACAGCCATTATGATATCTCAGCAGGATACATTACTCATGTGTCTGTGTTGATGCTGATATAAACAAACCTACTGTTATCTGTCATATAAAAAGTCCAGTACATAAAATCATGCTCAGTTTATAATGCCTGATAATAATAACCAATTATAACTGGCCTGTGTTTACTGTACCACATGTCTGTCATTACTTAGTATGTTCCTACTTATAAAAATGTTTACTATAAAGCAGCATGCTATAGCATGCTGGCAGCTACTTTGTATATCTCATGCTTACCATGTCTCTCAGTTGCCCTAGGGGCCACAGGGACTAATTAAACTCTGTCAGTGAGGTTTATGCAACTACTCCATGAAGTTCAGACATGAATGTCTGTGGATGGATTCCTGTTGTTAAGGAACATAGGACTGTATTTCAGGAATTCCTACAAGATGTTTTCAATGACACTGTGAAGAGAACACTGAGGGCACAAAATTGTAAAATTCAGGACAGAAAAAACTAGAAAAAGAGGAAGGTGGAAGGTGTGTAATTTGGGTCTCCTAATTCACAGGTCCTAGCTGACAGAGATACAGATTCTGAATACCAATAGTTAGAGCCTCTTTGCCTGAAATGTTTTCTTGAACAAGTTGTCTCACTTTATCAAGCAAATAATATATTTTAGGGGGGCTGGAGAGATGGCCTAGCGGTTAAGATCGCAGACTGCTCTTGCAGAGGACCCGGGTTCAATCCCCAGCACCCACATGGCGGCTGAGAACCGTCTTTAACTCCAGTTCCAGGGGAATCCGACACCCTCTTCTGACCTCCGAGGCATTGCATGACACGGGTGCACAGACCTACATGCAGACAGTACATTCATACACACAAAAAATAAATAAAATTAAAAAAAAATATATATATATACATATATATTAAATGCGAATTTGATTATTTACTCCCCTATATAAAACCATGCTAGGATCCCATTTCCAAACTCCAAATCCCAACCACTTACTGAGAATACATACTTTTTTTCTATCCTCTGTCTTTGCACACACACCCCCCCCCCGCCTCCTCAGCCTCGCTTCCTCCCCTCTCATAATGTTGTGAGTTACTAGTGCCCGTTACACGGCTCTTCTCTGCTTCCTCAACACACAATCTGAGTTTCCTTGACCTGCCATTCTGTGCCATTCACTTATTCCTTGTTTCTTCCTATAAAACTCCAATTGGTTTTGAAGAAAAATCACTGAAAGACATCATTTATTCTGCAGCTCCCTCTCACCACATCTGATCATTTCCACCTCTGTTCTGTTTCCTCTATTGACATCCTACTTGGATTTGACCCATTTAATTAAAGTATAATAACAGTAATTAAGTCACATGCTTTGGAGTCAGACTGCCTTTATTGAAATCCTGCTTCAGCTGTGTGATACGTGATATTACCAAACTCTCTTCTCCTTACTTTATTGACCTGTAAAATAGGGGTTAAAATCATACCTAATAAGTTATTGTGAGAATTCAACGGAAAAAAAATGCTCAGAAAGCTGTGTGGCAGACAGTAAGAGCTCAACAAACTCCAGCCACCATCTGTGGTGGTTTGAATGAGCGTGTCCCCCATTCAGATATTTTGTCCCCAGTTGGTGGCACTATTTTGGGATATCTTAGAAGGTGTAACCATGCTGGAGGAAGTATGTCACTAGGGGGCGGGCTTAGTGAGTTTAACAAGCCTTGCTAGTCTCCAGAGGCTCTCTTGACTTCCTGTGGTGCTCATTGCGAGATGTGAACCTTGGCTTTCTGTTCCTGCCACACTGGACTCTAATTCCCTGGAACCATCAATCGTAAGCTCAAATAAACTCTTCCTTTTATAAGTTCCCTTGGTCATGGTGGTTTTATCACAGCGACAGAAAAATGATTAATACAGCCACCATTCTTGATCAGACCAGTTCTCTTTAAGGGCAGGGCCTGGGACACTGAGTCTTTCCAACACATATTTCTGCCCATGACCTCCAAATGAATTGCTTTTCTTCGTCTCAGTTCAACTCAGCAAGTTTTAGGTACCATCCTTCCAATTGTGTGTTGGAATTCTTCAAGGCCAATATCGCACCTCTTATTCAGGTTCTCCCATTTCGAAGCAGTGATCCAACTAAGCTGACTCTCCTTTTCCCTGTGACCTTTGTCTCTTCCCTTCTCTGCTCCATCCCCCACCCCCATACAACTTCTTTGGTCTTTGTTTCCTACAGATACAGAGGACTCTGTGTTTCATTCTATGGCTGTTTGATTATTTAAAAAGGAAGCAGTTGAGGCTGGAGAGATGACTCAGCAGTTAAGAGCACTGGCTGTTCTTGCAGAAGACCTGGGTTTGAATACCAGCACCTACATGGCAGTTAACAACCATCCATAATTCCAGTTCCAGGGGATCCAATGTCTTCTTCTGTTCTCCACAAGTACTGCATGACATGGGTGCACTTATACATGGGTGCAGGCATAACACTCATACATGTAAAATAAAAATAAATAAATAAATAAATAAATAAATAGAAGCAGTTGACAGGAAGTGGATAAAAATATCGTGTTTCTATGGTAAATGTATTGATAAAACTACTAAGCTTTAACAGTAATGTGAAATTTGTCACTGTAGCTATAATGTGAGTTTACCATTAATTCCCTTTCCAAATTTTCCAACCAATACTAAGTGTGTCAGTGGAGTCTATTTCTTTCTTAAAGAAAGCAATGTCAACAAAATATATTTTTTAAAAAGTGTATGCTCTGCATGTCTGCTTCAAAAACTCTACAGCAGTTTTCAAAACTCAGACTCCCAGGCCACACACTTCAGTTTTGCCAGAACCAGTTCCATGGGGAGAGTCCGGATCTTGCAGGTTCAGCAGAGCCTCCTGGTGACTCTGGACTTGCTCACCCACCCGTCAGAGATTCTCTTCTGAGAAAAGGGCCTTAAGTCACTTTTTTTCATGGATTCAGGCTCAACAACTGGAAGTGCAGCAGAATATTAGCAAGGGAAGAAGGGTATTAGTGAGAAAAAAGGACAGAAAAGACATCCTTATCCTCCCAGCAAGGTCAGAGTCCCGTTCGGCTGGGAGCTGAAGCAGTGAGCGGAACCTCAGATCCACTCCTCTCATCATGGATTCCACCAACATGGCTGACAGAACTTTGAAAGCCACAGGAATAAAGTTGTTCCTTCCCCCACTTTCCAAACACTTACAATGCCCAGTGATTTCTTAAGATAAAATATTTCTACTTTAAACTGGTAATATGAGAATGTACTTTCTTTCTAATGTTGTCCATCTCCCTCCATAACTGTCCCCAGACATAACTGCGGGTATTGTGTGGCATGCATCCCTCTAAAATATTTCTGTGCCTCCTCTGTATGGAAATGCATACAGACAGCATATGGGGGAGTTGGTGTATTATTTTTTTTTATAAATAATAGTATATAACATACATTGTTCTCTAAATTGTTCTGCCTCCACTTAGTTTGATTTTTGAAAGTATTCCTTCATTAAAAATTAAGTTCCATTGCACTCTGTCATGTGGATGGTCATTTATTTAACAACCTTTCTATTGATGGATTTCAGATTGTTTTTAAGTCTGGCTTTTATAAATGAGGCATGCTGACCCATGCCTCCTGTGTGCTCACATGGGTTTACCTGCAGACAGACACTAGACATGACATATTTTAAACTTTCAGAGTTATTTTCAGTGTCATCCCAAGTGTCAATGCCAATGTTTGATGCTTTCTTTCCTGTTAAGAAGGGACTGAGCCTCACAGTCTTCACTTGTTCACCATGCTCTGATATGACTCTGATTCTTTTCTCCTGAGGTTACTGAGTGTCTGACATAGTCATCTCTGACATAGGGTAAGATATGAGCCATTTTATCTACTGCAAAACCATGGTGAGACCTAGGTAACACATGGCCTTCTAGTCTTGGTTCAACTAAGTTGGTCCAAAATGACCTTGAGCTGGTTGAGCCATCTTCTGATCAATAAAGTAGGCAAGATTTGTAAGGTGGACTTACTGCTTAATTGTCAAGGGCGCAGGGTGGTTCTATGTATCTTAATGGTAAATATAAGCTTCCTTCTAAGGAGCTCATTACTGGAATAAGAGGAAAAGACTAATTGCAAGAACAAAGCAGGTAATAAAATTAGGCTGTGGGTAGTTAAATACTGAGTATTAGCAATTACAAGTGCACAGAACAAGAAGAAAAGAATGTACTTTGAAGACAGATCAATATGAAAAGTTTCAAGGTGCAAAAGTGAATTGAACTGGGTCTACATTGATATAAGGGCATTGTATGAGGAATTAAAAGGGTATAAATGATTGCAGGACTTCAGGACAAATTGGAGTAGAGCATCAGCCAGTATGGTGTGGGTGGCTGCAATATGGAGTTTCAGCAGGAGAGTTGGGAGAAGTGAGGTGAAATGGGTGGGATGAGTATATGGGATAGAAATCCCTTGATGCTAAGCGATTGGCCCCCTTGCTCATGATTTCAGCAAGAACTGAAGATAGTGACATGCTGTTCAGTAGAAATTCTTTATTCCTATGTGATAGTAAATAGAATACTGTACACGCAGCACAGGTGGAAGCAGCGAGTAGTGAGAAGGGTTTGGTTAAGATGGCCTTCTAAGCGGTGTTGCAAACATGGTTAGAAGCAGCCATGGGACTTGTTTATGGTATAAGTAGAGGCACATTTAAGAATTAGGAACTGAGATGGTTCTGAAGTGGTCCCATGATGAAATGCTCTAAAATGACACCAGTGTAGAACCCAGACTCACTAGGAGAATCTACTCAGGGGTGATCTCACTCTCCATCTTCCTCCCTCCCTCTTTCCTTTACCCTTCCCTTCCCTTCCCTTCTCTTCTCTTCTCTTCTCTTCTCTTCTCTTCTCTTCTCTTCTCTTCTCTTCTCTTCTCTTCTCTTCTCATCTTTCTTGTTCTTTCATTCTCTCCTACTAGAAGACAGAGAAGGATGGACCAGCTTCCCTGTTTTCACAGGATGTATAACACACAAATCTCTGCCAACAAGACCTGGCATGCACCCACACTGAGATGGTAGGTAGGGAATGCATAACTTTCATAAGGTTTATGTGTGCTAACTTTTGGTTCCATTCCTTGGGAACAGACAATCAGAAAGTTCCAGAGGACAATGAACAGAAGAGTACATTGGGACCTTTCCTTTAAAAGCACCCTTGATAACCACAAAGATACTTTTGAACAAAATCAGATGGCTGCCTAGATCCTCATTCCTGGATCCCTCAATTTTCTTGTAAAATCCAAGTTTTCCCATACAGGCTATAGGAAGTGTTTCCTCGAGGAGCCAGCATTGCAAACAAAGCAAAATGGTGTCATTCTGCTATAATGCCAGTCTCTTCAAGTGAAGCTGCATGGCCCTCCATGGCTGTGCCCCTCCTCTCTTCAATGCAATAATAGCAGTCTATAACATATTTGTCAAATTCTGGGTTGATCTTTCTTTTCTTCCTTTTCCCATTTTCATGTGTGTCCCCACGTGTAAGTGTATATGTTGTATATGTGTATGCATGTTTTCATGTATGCAAGTGTGTGTGAGAGAGTTCATGTGTATGTTTGTGCAGGTGGAATCCCAAGGTTAATGTCTAGAACCCTCCTCCATTGCTCTTTCACCTTATTCATTGGGACAGTTTCTCAATCAAACCCAGAGCTCACTGATGGCTAGTTTTGCTAATCAGTATGCTCCAGGATCCCCTGTCTCTGCCTTCCAAGGCTGTAATTATAGAAAGTTCACCTATGCCCATGTGGAGTTTTACATGAGTTCTGGGGATTTTTACCTCCAGTCTTCATTCTTAACCACTGAGCTATCTCCCAAGCCATGGACCATGAATCAACTTGAGGCCTCCTTTGCTACCTCCTCACCAGGTCCTTATTGCTAAAGTTTGACTATGAGAAACTCCATAGGGTGGTTGGGGAGGGTGGGGGAAGAGCTACAACTTCTAGATTTTATATATATTAATATATAAACAAATATTAAGAGAAAGCTACTGTTTAGTAGTAATATAACTGAATGATATTACTATAATGGACTTTAAAAAATTAGTTAGCAGCATCACCACATGACACTTGGCATTCGGGAGTAGGAGGTACATACATAGAGTCCAACAATACTTTCAAAAGCTGTTCCTCTATACAAATGGGGGAGAGCACTGCAGAACAAAAATCAGATTCCTTTTTGTTTAAATCTAGAATCCAAAATCTGTTTTCAGAGCTCAACTGTGGCTTTGACATTTCCAGATTTTTCATACGTACCTTCATCTAAGACTTCTCATTTCATATTTTCTCAGACAGATCTCAAAATTGACTATCATGAAAAATAATCAAGAGTAGAGAGATAGTGTTCTAGGTAACTGGGGGAAACCAAAGAACCTGCAGCTAGAGATTGGGGGATTGGGAAATGTCCATAGGGTTACAGTGAGGCTCTCTGAAATTCAGTTTTGCCTTGTCATTTTCTCCACAAGCACAAAGAGTTCCCATTAGTATCACCTTGAGTCCAACCAGAGAAGTAGTAGCAAAGACATGGCACCTTAATTTTGTTCATTAAAAATGGAGGACAAGATTCAGCTGGGAACGTGTATAGGTGACATGGTTGTTTGTGCATATATATCCTGGAGTGTATAAGTAGATGCATTTAGCCTGAGCATACAGACCAGGGCAATCTACTCACCCCATCTGGAAAGTATAAAACAAAGGCTACATGTAGGGAAGAGAATAGAGTTGGGGCAGAAGCATCTGGTCTCCCAGTCTCAGTAGTTCCAAATGTTTGGGAAAGCCATGGAACACCACTGGTGTTATTGGCACACAGCTTCCCAGACAGCCAGTCAGCATAGACTTTCACACTTACAACCAGATGAAATGAATAGGACCTGGTGGGAACAGCAAGAATGCATCTGCCAAAGGCACTTGAAATTATCTTCCTCAAAGGTTTCTTTTTTTTAATTTTTTTTTTTTTTTTTTTTTTTGGTCTCCAGTCTGGCCTTGAACTCACAAAGATCCACCTGCCTCTGCCTCCCAAGTGCTAGGATTAAAGGCGTGCACCACCGTGCCCAGCCTCAAAGGTTTCAGAGCTATAAACTGTCAGAGAACTGAGGAGCCTTTACATGTTTGAAGAAATCAGCCCTACCTACTCTGTTTACCTCTGTGCCCCACCTCCCACGGCTCCTGTCCACTTCCTGTGACTTGAGGGATGTACAGCATCTTTCAGGAGGGACTGTGCATATTCCTAATTTACATATAGTAAGGATGGAGAATCATCTTGATTATTTCCCCCAGAACATACTTGATAGTTGAATGCATTCATCCCATTTTCTCTAGGGAGCAGTGTGTATGTTTCCATTCTATATACAATAGAACTTGTCAGATGTGAGAGAATAAAAATGAGACCTCGATTAACCCTCTGTGGGCAGTGAGTACACAGGAAGTAGCAGGATGCAGAAGGGAAGTAAAAGGAAGAAAACCAGATTGTCATGGTCTAGCTATTTATCATTTGGAACCCAGCCCATGAGAAGAGACTGGCGGGCTGAAGCATCTTCATGTGTTCAGGTGGCATCAGAGAAGCTGTTATGACAGAGAGGAAGCAGACACAGGTCTTGAAAAACTGTGCTAAGAGAGCTGCTCCACTGGAGACACAGAGCATCAGTTTAGTCCCCATGTACACTTCTGTAACGTTTGCACTTTCTGGGCCAAGTACTGTGCATAGGTACCACTATTCATCCTCTCCAAGGAAGTGATGGAGAGGCAGGTATATTCCTGGGAACTGAAGGATGAATGTCAAGGTCTTCCCCCTCATAGCTGGAAGGCTGAGCTTGGAGTAAAGAGAAGACAGTTCATACAAAGTTTGATTGATTAGGCCATAAGCATTCAGAAAGGGTCATGCTAGTACTATCTTCAGCTGACACCTTGAGGTTAAGGCTAAAGACAAGTCCCCTTGGCTCTAGGAGACTGTCAAAAAGGAAAGCATCCCCAAATCAGCTGAGTATAAATAAGGAAAGAAAGCTCAAAGGAAATATATACACACATAGCACTCACCATGTGGAGAAGTCAAATGACTCTTACTGTTAAAATAATAAACATTTTAAAAAGAATTCCATTAATAAAAATAATTAAAAAGAAGCAGGAAAAGCTGATTTCATGCTTAATGTACACTGGGATAAAGAATTAGACTCTTATTGGCAATTTATAACTGCTGGGAGAGAGCGAGAGAGAGTCAATTTTCACTAAGGGTGTGATGTTGGGTATATTGACTATGCTCCAGGGGATGGACCAATGCCCAGGAGTATTTTAGGAACACAAATTAGACTCCATAGGCCTTTAAAAATAATAAAGTATATGAAGTAAGGGATCAGGAAGGTGGGTTGGATTTGAAAGTAGATGGGGCAGGGTTCTGGATATGATCAAAATACATTGTATGAAATCCCCAAGAATCAGTAAAAACATTACTTAAAACATAGTTAGACTCATCTCTAAAAACTAGCCCTTATAGAACCATAAGGTGCCAAGCAAGCTGTCAATGGAAAAGAGCCATCAAGCCATCGATAGCCCTCCCCAGCCGTAAAGTGTATGAGTCACGGCAATGATGAGCCCAGTAAAATATCCCTAATGGTGCAATAGCAGCACTTTTGTCCGGGAAGTAATGTAAGACCCATCCAGTAGGAGATAATTCATGCCTGGTACTGTAAACGAGAGAGGACATGGGCCTAGAGCAGAACTTCACATTCCTAAACCAATGTCATTTCTGATTATATTCAAAATATTCTTTTTAAAATTTTTATATTTTATTATTTTTGTTTTATGTGATGAATATGTTGCCTGCATGTATGTAAGTGCACCCATGTCATGCAGCTTCCACAAAGGTCAGAAGAGGGTGTCAGATCCCCCACTGGAGTTACAGGTGGTTGTTAGCTACCATGTGGGTCCTGAGATTCAAACCCAGGTCCTCTGCAAGAGTAGCCAGTGCTCTTTAACTGCTGAACTATCTCTTCAGTCCCCTAAATACTCATTGTTAAATTCACATATGAGTATACTTGTCGCCACTCATCAAAGAAGCAACAATTGGAGACTACTAAGAGACCCACAACTGTTCAAAATGCAGAAAATAAGTGACGGTGTGTGTCCAGCTCCAATTCATGCATTTTTTTTCTCTTTTTTAATACTTTTATTGATGATTTGTGTATTTCATACATTATCTTTCAGTCCAATTTAGAGACACATTCCCCTCTCCCTGCCCCCCAAACCACCCCAGTTAATACCTTCTGTCATACATGTCTTACATCTTTCTCTAAGTCTTTCCAAAGTTTTTCACTGCAGAGGCTTGTTGTTTTGGGCAGAATTTAACTGTATCAGTCAGTTCTTTGGCCAAGTCTTTATGTTGTTGTTGTTCCCTCCCCTTTGTATTGCTCCAACATATGCCTACATAGCCATCACATATGCATCAAAATTATGACCTCTGAGAATAAACTGTATGTTAATTCCAGAATATGTTTAAGCATTCACATTTTCCCCTTTAATTTTATATTACTCTAAGATATGAATACATACCTTCCACCCATATACAGTAGTTACAGAGTCTGAAAATAAGTGGTAGGTCAATTCTAGAGCCTGTTAAGAGATTCCCATTATAACAGCACAGTTGCTTTCAGATAAAAAGAAATATAACAATAATGTTGTTCAGCTTGCCTTTCATCTGGGGATTTGGTGCTGACACCAGTTCATGCATTTATAATGCAACACCTAAACCTAAGGCTCAGGATGTCACAGGAGAGGGGGCAGAAAGATTGTAAAAGCCAGAGGGCCCAGATGCCTGATGCCAGATGCTGTCTTCTAGACTCGACAAGGAAGTTGCACCCGCAAAATCTCATCAGGGTTTTCTAAGCAAGACCTGCATAGTGAAAACATCAGTTGACATGGCAATATGGATGGGAGACATTTGACAACTGTCATCTCTAGATGAAGAGTCACAGGCAACCAATGGCTTGAGAGAGAAGGAGAACCAGTTTTTTTTGCAAGTGCTTTGATATGTTATCTAGCCCCAAGTAGTCAACCCTAAACACTTGTACATTGAGCACCATTAAATGGACTCAGTAGGATATATGTTTATATATTTATAGAAGAGGTCACAAATTTGGGAGGGAGTGAGATAGAACAAGGCAGCAGTTGCCCAAGTGGGTCAGCCCTAAAACAACCCCATTCCAATTCCACCATGAGTTCTAAAGAAAGGAATCTCTACACTTTGTTTTTAAATTTTCAGCCCCAGCCCTGCTTGGTGGCACACCTCTTTAATCCAAGCACTCAGGAAGCAGAGGCAGGCAGATCTCTGTGAGTTCAAGGCCAGCCTGGTCTACATAGTGAGTTCTAATAAAGGTGGGGCTAGAGGGAGACCCTGTCTCAAAAAGACAAAAACAAATCAACTTCTCATATTGGGTCAGTGCTTAAGAAGCACTGGAATACAAACAACATAATGGCAATCTATACAAACCTGAAAGATCCATATGGTCCCTGATGTCTACAAAAGCATGTAAGTGGAAGGAAAATCATTAATTGTTTTGAGCTAAGGAATGCTAAGAATTGTCTCAAACTCTCTAAAGTGAAAGGGAAGGAGCCTCCCCTAGAACAGTCAGAGAGACCATGGTCCTGACAACACTTTCCTTCTACATTGCTAGGCTTCTGGATGCCCTGAAGATATATTTCTGTTCTTTTAACCACTCTGTGGTAGAGCCGAAACAAACCATCTTTCCCCTGCTTCCTATGGAAATCATTCAAAAAACAGACCACAGGCAGACTGCATCTCCCTGGCTGAAGTCCCATAGAAACCTCTGGGTGAATGAGTTCAAGACAGGACCAGGCATAAGGGTAGGAAGGAAGGTCTGCAGGAATGGCCATCCCTACCAAGACACCCAGGCAGATCTGTGTTTTACCAACCCTGAAATTGCTCCATAAAACTTATACTGCTGATGGGCTAGTGCTTGCTCAACAAATTAGGAAGGGGAAGGCAAGGGTGGGTATAAATAACATTTACTGAGATCTCATTATATGCAGGTACCAGTTAACATGCCTCACATGTGACAGGTCACCCAACCCTCTGAGGAAGGGATGATTCAAGTGCTTACTTTATAGAAGTTGCTTCTTGCTTATGATTACCAAGGTACTTAGTGATAGAATCAGAATTTGACTCCAGGCAGTCTCTGAAGGACTATGGCAAGTTCATGGACTAGGGGATTTAGAGGATTGTTTCCTAATCCACTTAGGAACAGCTTCCACTAGGCCTTGAATACATGGTGGACCAAGAGCTGGATACTTACTGCCTGACATGACAGGTCTTCCCTCAGTAGAAAGACTTGAGCCATAGTGGTCTCAACTCAAATGCCTTATGGAGTCAGGTGGGGAATATTAGTGAGGAAGGTAGGCGGGTGGCTTGTGGCCAACAGTCATCAGGAGATGTCCACAGTTAAGCCAAGAAGCAAACACTAGGGGTGACAATTATTTCATGTCCTGAACTGGCCTGGGGAGTGCATTCAGATTCAGTCTCATAGCCCAGGGCAAAATCCAGAGCTGTAAGTGAAACCCTGGACAGGGTGTGCTGCTGGAACCAGTTGAAGCAGTCATGGTGGCCTACACTCAGCGGCCAGAGAGGCCTGAGGGAAACAGAAGAGGGAAGAAACAAGGGCGGAAATGGAACAAACCACACACAGTCTGAAGCGCTGATAATTCTGGGCAGTGGCAAAGGTGTCCATTGATGGTCATTGTTCCCCTCATGATTTCTTGTTTATCCTCTAAACATTCATGTGTGGAGAGGGTGTTATGGGCGGGTGTTTGAGGAGGATTATTTGGCAGAATTTCCACACTATTGTCTCCAGAAACTAGACCCACAGAAGAGAATAGGGTTTGATAGTAGAGGGAAGAAGGCCCTGGGGGAAATGTGAAGAGAGAGAAGGGGATCACCTTGCTAGCAGTGGAGTCCTCTGAATACAGGAGGGTGAGGTGAGAGGGAAGGGTTCCCAGGATCAGAGAAGGGCTGAAGGGAGAACCTCCGTCCTGAAAGAGAAGACAGCTGCCCGAGACCCACAGACACCTTTCAAGATAAAGCGTCCTGTGTGAGACTCTGAAAACTTAGTGTAGATTTAGATAAGAGACTAGGCAGGTGATAAGGGGTAAAATTACATTTTCTGACATGTCAGATTAAAAAATTAATATAATTTATAAAAAAATAGATACAATATTTCTTTCACTTTTAGGTTCACATATTTGGCCTGAAAGCCATAATAGACAGCAATGGACTAGATCTTCACTGAGTGAAATTCTTCCATGTAGGATCACGTTTGGTTTCAAAGAACGTAATTTATTTGGACATCACAAAAAGACCTTACCCTGAGGGTGTCAGTACCATACCCGTGAGATCACTGCAGTCTGCCTATAGTGACCAAGCCGCCTGTGACCTTTGGGTACATGAACATGGTCTCCTTGTCTCCTCTAGGGCCTGGCCCACGGCCTTCTTCACCGAGCCCATGTTTTGCTATGCGGAGTCAGCAAGAAGGGCTATCACGCCTAAAAGAAGCTCCTGATGGAGAATGGGAACACTTGCAGGAGGATTGGCAAGGATGTTTGGGAGGGGCAGGGTACAGAAAGGAGCCTGTGCTTCTAACTGGCATCTGTTGGGCACATGGTGTGGACATCCTCACAGAGTGCTCAGGTTGGAATAAACTGAAGGAGCCATGAACTCATCCTCTAGTCTTTGCTTTTTCCTTTGCTTTGTAGCCACATAAAAGGAAACAGACTCTGGGAAAGCAAAGAGAGACTTTTAAACATTCACTTGGACCATCTGATTTTATTGTTCTATAATGTTATCTACTCCCCTAAAATTGTGTAATTACTATAGGGAGAAATTAACTATGAGACTGTTTGTGAGGTTAAGTATCATTGTGTAGCCTCGGATGGCCCATACAGCCTTAGCCTCCCAGGAGCTGGGGTTATAGGCGGGAGCCACCGTACCACATCTATGACATGTACTATTATGAAGAGAAGGGTGACAGTATTGAAGTTTCCTGTATGGAAATGCAAATTTCTCAAGAAAGACAAAGAAGGCAGCTTTTGTGGGAGATGATTTGAGGATTTGAGTCACAGTTTTAACCCTCTTTTTGGTTGTTCCTGTGGATCCCACCCTAGCCCCTGGAGGAACTTAGAAGGACAAGCCAACCCCACCCCGACTCCCCTATGGAGGTGTTCAGGAGGCTGGTGGTATCATATAGAAAAGGCTCCCCACCAGTGGCATTACGGAACCTGTTCCTAACACAGACTCATTCGTGACAGGGAAGCTATTACCTAAGCAAGAGGTATATTAAATTATCCATCACATTTGCCAATTACATCTTCATTTTCAAAATCTCACTTTCTCTTTCACTATAGCTATATTGCCGTTCTTTTTCCCTTTAATTCTTTGACATCCAAATAAAAAAGTAAGACTCACTCTGTGGTCTGTGGCCAAGTAGAAGGAATGTTGGGCTTAAGAAACAAAAACCCTGGATTCTGGAGTCTTCTGTGCCACCAAGTCCTATGTTTTCTGTGTCAGTAAAGAGAGGAGTCAGAACCCAGGTGACCACTGGGTTTCTGTCCACCTCGGATGGTGATCCCTGGACTCCTGTCTACTTCTGATACTCTTTAATTCCATGGTTCCTCACATAGTACCATTACTGGTGTGACCAAGGATGGTTTCTTGGTTTAAGGGGGTTTGGTTCTCTTCCTAGTCTTATCCATCCCAAGAGATATAAGATCATTCAACAAAGGAGGCCCAGAGCCGGACAGCAGTCCATGCCTCACTAATCACATCTGTGGAATAGATTTTTCTAGACCCACATCCCCTGTGAAGAGTGTTTAGTTTCCCTAGTGGGATGAAGGAGCAGCCCTTAATTCTCAGAGCAATTCCTTCATGAAACATGATCGGGGCACAGCAGTGAGGCATCATAAGACTCAAACCAAAAGAAGCCTAGCAAGAAAATGAGAGGAAATTATATGCACAAAAATATATGTCTTTTACTACTATTTATGTCTGCCATAAAGACTCATTTGATTGTCATAACTTATCATATGTGCTCCAGAGAGCAAATGCCACAAGAACCAAAATCCATGATTTCCCTCAACCACCAAGCGCCAGCTGTAAACCAAGACACCCTTGTTCAGCATTATCGATCCTCGCAGTGGGCAGCTGTTCCCAGGGATGTATTTGGGTTTGAGCCAAAAGTCTGAGTGTGGAAAGTGTACAGCTGCAGGGTTGGTTTGGCTTCAATTCAGATTCGTTCCATGAGCGCCTCCCCAAGTGATGTACCTTATTGGAACTGGGGTTAGCAAGTCTGATATTGCAGCTTGCTGTTGTAGTGAGAAAAATTCTAAAGTAGCAGCCCATAAACTCTGGGAGGTCCCACGTCTTATGTGAAATATCTTTTATCTCCAAAAAGTAGCTCACATAGCCCACTGCACCGTGGTTCCAATGTATATTCAAGGCAAAGGGCAAAATGGTAGTATCACTCATGAGCACAATGATGCTACTGCTGGGTGATCTCTTGGCCCTCCATCTTCCTCTAGAGTGGAAGCTTTACCCTTTGGTGAAAGGAGAAACGGCTTTGTAAAGGTCTTTGTAAAACTCATCTCATAGCTGGGGCTACGAGTGTTTGGCCAGCATACACAAGGCCCTGGGTTTGATTCCCAGTACTGAAAATGTACTCATCTCATTTTCTTCTTTGCCCTTTTTCTCTAGCAAAGATTAGGAATCTGGAAATCGTTTTGAGAGACAATCTCAACTGCAAGAAGTTAAGTGAGGTCCATAGAAAAGTAGCAAAGACAGGAGGTTGAAGATGGATGACACAGCCACGAGAGAAACAGCAGAGAGTGAGGAGCACTCAGGTCACAGTCGTCCAGCCACACTCACACAGTATGGGACAGAATTCTTGACGTGGACAAATGGCACTTTTCTGGGTGTCTCAGTAATTGGACGAGGTACTAAGTGCCAGATAGCCAAGAGAGAAACTCTAGAGGTGTGTGGAAGTTTTTGACAATACTCTGAAGTAGAGAAAAGCTGAGTGTCTTAACCAGACTTAGAATCCGTGAGAGACTTACTCATTGGTGGACAGGAGACCTTTTAAATAAGATGACCACATGTCCTGCCTGGGACAGTTCCAGTTTCTGCTTATTGTCCTGGGGTCTTTTCCGGCTTAGTTTAGTCATGGATTTTATCCTTTTTCCACAAAGGACTGTCATTAACAGTTGCATTAAGATAAGCCAGAAGGGGCTGGGTTGAATTCCACTGTTTACTTCCAACTTCCTTTGTGGTCATAGAACAGCATTTGAGACATATTTAATATGTGATTACATTGGAAAGTGACCAGCAATAGTTCATTTCTATTTTCCTGACTCTCCACATCTAAAACAACATTTTCTTTTTATTTATTTCTTTTTATTTATTTACTTATTTATTTATTTATTTACTTTAGCTATGTTCCAGTTTGTTTTCTGCTATTGTGATAAAACACTGACCAAAACCAGTGTGGGAGAGGGAGGGGTTTTTTTCATCTTGTACTTTATAGTTCCCGTGAAGGGAAGTCAGGGCAGGAGCTCAAGGCAAAAACCTGGAGGCAGGAACGGAAGCAGAGGTCATAGGGGAACACTGCTTGCTGCCTCGCTTCCTCTGGCTTGCTCAGTTAGCATGTTTATACAAGCCGGGCTCATCTGCTATGGGATCCCACTGCCCACAGCAAGCCGGACCCTCCCATATCAATTAGCAATTAAGAAAATGCCTCACGGATACGGCCACTAGCCAGTCTGATGGAGGAAAGGCTTTGACGGAGACGCCTTCTTCCTGGGCATATCTATGTTTGTGTTAAGTTGGCAGAGACTAACCAACACAAGTTATTTATTTATTTATTTATTTATTTATTTATTTATTATTCTGATTTTTATATTATTATACAAAGTATTACTCCCCGCCCCCATCTCCCCTGTTCCACCCCAATCCCCCAGTCTCTATTCGGCTTTCATGTCACAGTGTCTTTCGTCCCTCCCTGCTCCCCTAACACTTTCCTCTAAATGAGTGTGTGAGATACCCTCTGATGAAGTAAAATACTTTGGGGGAGGCAGGTTAGGTGAGATGGATTCCTCAAGTCTTAGGAGTGTGACGACTCAGTGGTAGCATCCATACTAGTAGTATCAGATACCAACCAGTCAGTTTTCTTAAGTCTATGCCATGTGTTATAGGAAGCTGCTAGGTGACCAGTTGGTGTGTGGGGAGTGTCAGTAGGAAATTTTGGATCCTAGCGTATTTCTATCTGTCTATCTATCTGTCTAGCTATCTATTTATCTATCTGTACACATATATAACCTAATCTGTATATAGGTGTACACACACACAGATACATACATGAGGAACAGAGGAGGATAGCAAGAAGAACTGAAAAAAGCAAAACTGAAACCAAGCAGGCCAAACACAAAACCCTGTAACTCCCTGTACAACATTTAGGGATGTAGTGACAGCATATAGGCTCTGACAGGCTTGGCTATCTCTATCACACAGACTCTTTGGGGCCAGCTCCATTCTGTGTCTGCAGCTTTCCTCAATGGAAATCTCATGGTCTTGGCATCTCCAATGTCTTGATGTCTCTGTTGCAACTCCAGGCTTCACCTTCACAGCTTTACACTGACCCCACTCAGGAACCCCATTCAGGGAATCCAATCCTCCCCAGCCTCAGATGCTTTCTGAAACCTTGGTGCAAACCTTCATTACCCTGTTATCTTTGAATTTTGTATGCCTTCAAAACCAGCACATGGGAGATGCTTCTAAGTCCTATTTCCAGCTATAACCTGGGCCCCCATTACTACCTTTATAGAAGCCTCCCCTTGTATGGTGGCTAAACTTCAGAGAAACATTTCCCTAAAAGGTTGTTATCAAGAAGAAACTCCTGCAGCAGGATTCTTGGTGTTTGACACTGTCATTTTATGCTCTGGAGCCTTCCCTGGGTGACGAGCTGCCTGTCTGTCTCAGCACAGGGTGCCAGATTTCTCTTCACACAAATCTCTTCAACCACTGCAGCTGCTTTATCAACACCTGCTCTGAATACAATTTTAATCATGTCCACACTCATTTCCTTGGCAACCTGCATATTTTTTATATCTCTCTGCTTTCTGTCATGTAGCTCTAAGAACAGTAAACACCAACCCATGACAAAGCCTGGGTGTTATGCTGTCTTGAAATTTTCTTTACCAAAAAAATCAATCCATTACTTTAGAATTCAACTTCTCTAGATTTCTCAGAATATGGTTAGAATAGAGCCCGAATCTTTGCCAGAAACAAACATGAATTGCCTGTAGCCCAGGTACTTGAGTCTTTGTTCCCCTCTGAAAGCTTATGATCAGGGTACTTACTGTCCATATTACTATCAATAATTTGGTCTTTCACATTCCTACAAGGATGGAACATTCAAGTTCTGCTTACAACTCTCTGGGGCTTCTCTAGCCCACAGAGCTAAGCTCTTTCAAATCTATCTTAGAAAGGCTTAACGAAGTAATGGTTTTCCACAGCAATTCTCAGAATTGAGTTTAGATAGAAACATTAGTGACTTTCCTCCTTGCTGTGAACAAATACCTGACCAGAACCAATGAAAGGAAGGGAAACGTTTGTTTGGTTCACTGTTTGAGGGGATATAGTCTCGTGTATGGAAGGTTGCGGCCGTGGACAGGTCCACAGCAGTGGCAGCACGTGGCAGCTTCTGGATCACATCTCAGCAGAGCAGGAAGCAGAGAAAGGTGGAAGCTGGCACTCTGCTCACTTCTTTCCTTTGTCCACTGTCATTGGACCTAAGCTCCCAGTCTGAGAAATGACTCACTCACAGTAAGAATGAATCTTAATCCTCTCTGAAAGGCCCTCACAGACACACTCAGGAGTGGACTTTACTCTCTTCAATTTAATTGATGGTGAAGATGAACTATTACAACAGGGTCTGACCAGTACCACTACTGTGCAAAAATCGGAAGACACAAGCTACTAAAGAATCATCAGCACCTCTCCTGAAATTCCGTGGTAATTTTAGGAACCACATGCCTGGAGAGGACAACTCAGCATGGACAGCTGCAGTGTATTTATGTATCATTTAATATAGCACAACTTTTGATTTAGATTATATGTCTCCTCTAAATTAATTTCACTCATATCTTATTCCAGTATTTCTTGTGCATATATGAAAACAGAATGGAAGCTCTTCTGTTTTAGCTATATTCACAGAGGGAGAACCTGCAAACAGTCAAATGAGGACACCTTTTATAAATGACATACATGATTCGAACAGAAAGTCCACTGTAAGTAAGCCTAATCATTGTTTCTTTCTCCCTTAATTCTGTTAAACGTGGATTACAATTATAATGTGTTGTCAATTCAGCTAAAATTATAAAATTGATCAGGTGTGGTGGCACAGTGTCTTTAATTGCAGCACTCTTGAGGCAGAGGCAGGATCGATGTGAGTTGGAGACTAGCTTGGTCTACTATAGAGTCCAGGCCAGCCAGAGCTGCTTAGTGAAATCCTGTCTCTAAATAAATAAATAAACAAATAAAAACAATATTTAGAAAATTATAATACTGATAATATTTTATAGTGATTAGATAAATACAAATACATGTGAATAATGATTCAAACTGCTCATAATAATATTAAAAGTCAATAGAGTACAAATGAGTGAAACAGCTGTCATTTACATATAACTTATAATTTTATCAAACAAATTTCAATATCCTGACATACAATAACTGTAGTTTGTACTATCCAATGGTGCTAGAAAGTAAAAGCCAAGAAAAAATGACTCATGTTAATAGGAATGGAATGAAACAATTTGAACATCAAAATAAATAACATAGTATTAAGTTGTAGCTTAGAGTATAAAAATAAATATCCAAGCATCTATATCAATATAATAAATGATTAGATAAATGAGAAGGAAAAGAAGAGATTAATATTCCTTACAGTTTTCCAAATTATATATATATAATATATATAATATATTATATATAATATATATAATATATATATACTTTCCTCTCCAAGAAGAGCTTAATGGCCCCCTTTTCTGCTCTTATGTGTGGGCTGCACTTCATGTCTCACTTCCAAAAGTCAGAGAATGGAAAGAGGAGATTTTTACACTGTAGAATTTTGGCAAATACTAAATTAAGTGTATAAAACTGACATCAGCAATGTTGATGGCATCTGAATTGTCGGGAAGAGACTTTAGCTCAGTGGTATTCTTCTCACAAGCCCATAATCCCAGTGTAACCACAAGAAATACATTAGACAAATTCAAATTGAGGGACGTTCTACAATAGCTCACCCACCACCATTCCCTTAAAACTTTCAAGGCCATGAAAAACAATACTACATGGACCACATAAGAGTTCAGTCATGACCACTGAATGTAATGTGGAGACCTGGAATAAAAGGAGAACACAATAAAACAATAAAGGGAAAACTAGGAAAATCTGAGTAGAACATAGAAAATTTGGCTGTCAATAATGCTGGCTTCTTAGGACAAATGTCCATAGTAATATACTGTAATAAAAATGTAGAAAGAAATAAGGGGGTAATGCTTTGTATTAATTTTCAATAATTCTTTAGATTTGAAGTTATTATAATCCCAGTGCCAAAGGGGATGGATTGTTGGAGTCACCAAAGGCCCTGCGAACAATACCGGCTCTTGCCCTTCTTCTTGGTTGCAGTCCAGAACTAGATGGTAAGACTTGAAGATATCACATATCTTTGTAAAATATAAAGAAATAGAACTGAGAGTGAGCTGGGATTTTCCTCCCTGCTGGCTAGCTTTCATGGTGCCAAAAGCTCCCTTGCAGGATGTTTGGAGAAAGAAGACATTAAGAGTCTTTCCATCTGTGAACCTATGGGCTACAATGGGAAGATGGTCCCACTGGTACAATAGTGGCACTGTTGTTATGATAGCAACCAACTGCTCTCAGGTTAGATTTGAGGACCATTCCACAGGAGGACATCCATGCCTGGTGCTATAAACCTGGTCAGAAACTCATGGCCATGGAGGAAATAGGCCCTAGATGGGAGCTCACTTACTATTGTTCACATAAATTGACAGGGCATCAAACTACAGTCTAAATATTTATGTTTACACCCATAAACAAATGCTATGCTTATCCTTAATCAGAAAAGCTCCTCTTTGAATTTGTGAATGTGGTGACTCATGGATGCTTAAGGTGTTTACAATAAGTGACAGTTGAGTGCTTAGCTATAAACAGGACATTTATACCACACCTCCTCTAAGGCCCAGAAAGCCTCACAGAAGAAGGAGTAGAAATAGTGTAAGAATCAGGAGATAGGGAGAAAAGATAAAAATGCTATCTTTGGAGCATGACACAGCCATAGCAAACAGGCTTTCACAGTGGCTGCAGTACCCTACACTGGATCTGTGCAAGATTGGGCTTGTTGAAAGCCAATTATGGATCCAGGAAGGGCTCATGGGGTCATCACTCCCTGCTGAACTACTGGCTTCTGATGAGTTTGAGGAAGGGACAGTCATTATCTTCAGTTGCGTATGCAATCATGAGCCACCATGCTGCGATGGATAGTTCCAAGCCCAGAGCCACAAAGATGGTCATAGTTAAAATGAATAAGTTGTAAAACAAAATAAAAAGATATGAATGTAGGAAAGGGGGTCTGTAAGGAGGAGAGGGAGAAGAGAAGTAGGGAGGGGAGGGTGGAGGATAAAGGCAAACAGAATGCACTTCACATTTGAAATTGTTTAAAAGGCACAAATTGACATTACGAACTTTGTGTAAATGGATGAAACTTGAAGCCATTGTGCTACATGAGAGTAACACAGTCCAAGAAAGAAAAAAAAAGGCGAATGGTTTCCCTCATCTGTGGATGCTAACACCAAATCCCCAGTTGGCAGGCAAGCTGAGCAACTTTATTATATTTCTTTGTATCTGAAAGCAACTGTGCTGTTATAATGTGAATCTCTTAATGGGCTCTAGAATTGACCTACCACTTATATATTCAGACATTGTAATCACTGTATATGGGGAGAAGATATGTATTCATACTCTAGAGTAATATGAAATTAAAGGGAAAATGTGAACCCCAAAACATACTTTGAAATTAACATACAGTTTATTCCTGGAGGTCATAATTTTGATACATATATGTTGTTTATATAGGCATAATTTGGAGTAATATGAAGGGGAAGGAACAACAACAACATAAGGACTGGGTCAAAGAACTGACTGATACAATTAGATTCTGCCCAAAACAACAAGCCTCTGCAGAAAAAATCCTTGGAAACATGTGTGGCAGACTGCATAAACTAGGGGAGGGGAGGGGCAGGAAGAGGAGAAAGTATCAAAATTAGACTGAAAAATGATGTGTGCAATATACAAAATGTCAATAAAAAAGCATGAATTAAATAAGGCAACAAATAAAGTTATATTTAATTAAAAACAGTAATTCAGCATGGAAAAGCATAGAAGTTTGCACAGATGATCCTCAGGAGTTAGAATTAAAAATATTTGATCTGTTCTGGCTGTTTCCTTTCATGGGCTGACAGTTTGTCCAGGAATAACCTTTCGATCCTACTAATGAAGCACAAGCAATTAGATATATAGGTATTTAAACAGCACTAGTAGTTATGGTTGGTTACTTTGGTATGGACACATATGTTTGGATGATATGTTAATCCATGAATTACATTTTTTCCCTGTTAAATATGACAGGGTCTTACTGTGGCTTTTAACATCTCCTAACCTGTAGAGGATGTAAGCTTGTGGCATCAGCCATGGGTTATTCCTCCAAGGAGAGAGCCAATAGCCAATTAGGTTTGGGATATACAGGCATATGGCTGCCTCTGCTGCACAGTATTTCCAGGCAGGTGAGGTGTAGCTGGTGCTGACGGTGGATTCTTGCTTGACTCAGGGAGACCCGTATTTGCTTTATTGGTTGAGTGGCCTTTGGTAACACTCTCTGGTATTCCAGAGGCCATCTGTACACTTGCATGTGTGGTCTCAATACATCTTTCCCATGTTAACGTCAGGTCTTCGGCAGCAGGGCCTTATCACCTCTCTTCCTGCAGGTATCCCAGTTTAGAGGCAAGGAGCCTTTATCTTTTGTGGGGCCTTGGATCCCCTGGCCAACATCTCCCTGGTAGAACAATCCACTGCTGATGTCAGAGCTCCTGCACCTATATATCCTGCCCAAGTACATAGCTTAATGACCCTAGTACCATATTTGGTTCTGAACAGAGAATAATCCCCTTCGCAGTTTCTATGTCTATTAGTCAATCATAGAAGGCAGTTTTACTGGTTTTATAAGAGATTACCTCTATAATAGTTGTCTCCAATTTACAGTAGGAGAGCGACCTCATCATCATCATATTTCTCCTTTTTCTATGGGGGGGGAGTCAAGAAAGTCTCTCATATCAAAACCCCGCGGCACCCAGAAGGTAAGTTTCATTAGGACTCATTATAAACAGTTGTTACAAACAGGATCCACAGAGGGGTTCGATGTTTATAGCAATCTGAGGCCTTTCTTCCTTTCGATGTTCAGACAGGTCAACCTTTCAGTTGGCACTTTCTGGTACATCCTACTCAATGCAAAGCTGTATCTTTTCTTTCTCAGCCATTAAGTTGGTGACATTTTGTCTTGTTGGGACCCACAAATCTTTTCCCATAGTTAGTTCTAGACTTGAATTGCAAGGTTTTTGATGAAAAGGTTTCCAAGACAACAGCTCCAGAGAGAGTGGACTGTTTTGCTTCTCATCCACCTGTGCCCCTTTTCTAAGCCTAGGGAACAATCTACGGAAGAGGGGGCATGGTAGAATGTAAGGGCTGTGATTGGGATGAATGGTGAAACTACAGCAATGTAGTCTGGACACTTATTTGATCAACTTGATTGAACATACAACCCCTCACCCCCCGCTGGATGGTGGGGCTGTAGGGGTTTGAGCACAACAGCCTGCAAATTGGTTTCATATGAAGGATGCTTGTACTCATGGATCATCACTTATAGCTAAAAAATGAAAAGGAAAAGAAAACTGAGAGAAAGATGCAGGACAGTTGTGGCAGAATGCATGATCTGGGATAGGGTGGGGGTAGGGGGGAAGGGAAAGGGAAATATGCCTGAACTGAATTGGAAAATGATGTACGAAATGCACAAAGCATCAATAAAAATATATTTGATCTGTTAAAGATTAATATGTAGATTCACCTAAGTGACTTTAAGCATATTTAACTTTTTTTTTAAATTTTATTTATTTCTGAATGTGTATGAATGTACTGTCTGCATGTAGGTTTGTTCACCCGTGTTGTGCAATGCCGCGGAGGTCAGAAGAGGGTCTCAGATTCCCCTGGAACTGGAGTTCTCCTGGAATTGGAGTTTCAGACGGTTTTCGGCCGCCATGTGGGTGCTGGGGATCGAACCCGGGTCCTCTGTAAGAGCGGTCGGCGCTCTTAACCACTAGGCCATCTCTCCAGCCCGCATATTTAACTTTTTAATTGAATTTTCCTGTATTTCATACCCAGCCCCTTAATCATCTTTATACTCCCTCCCCATCCACACCTTCACATAGCTCCTCCTTCCGATGGATTTCATGCATTCTATCATATATGTTAAGGCTTATCCAGTCAAGTTAGTGTTCCTAGATGTCCCTCAGCGCAAGTTCATCCACTGGGATCTAGTCAGCCTATGTACAGTCACTTCCTTAAAGAAGACCATTTCCTAACCTAGCAGCAATCAGCTGTCCAATAGTTCTTCAGCTAAGATTGGGGCCTGCTGCACATTTCCACAGTTCTGTGCTGATCTTTCTGCCCTCTCTTCCACAATGACCCCTAAGCCCTGGGTGGGTGAAGTTTAATACAGGAGTCTTGTCCAAGGACCCAAACTCTGCAGACTCTTATTTTCTACGCTTTGGCCATTTGTGGCCTTTTCTGCTCATTGTTGTTTGTTATATGCAGAAGCTTCATTGATGAGAGTTGAGAGATGAATTGATATTTTGTCTACCTCTTTTTCCACTATGTTCCAGGAACCTTATCTGTAGAGGTTCCATTGTAGATGTGTCACTTAGGGTTGGGCATTTCACAGACAATTAATCTGTGTGTGACCAGTTATGGAACTCTGTAATAATCTCAGTCTGTTGCAAAAGAAGCTTTTTTGATGAATGCTGACTGGCATACTTGTTTGCAAATATAAGGATTCATATTTATCATATAGTAAGAAATTACAAATTTCATTTATCTAAGGATGTAACAGCCTTGGGGTTTTTCTCTAAGTTCTATGAACTCTCCAGGCATGTGCATTTGGGTACGTTTACAGTACCACACATGAGTTCCCTCCAATTGAGTGGACTTTAAATGCAATTAGCTAATAGTTGGTTACTCCTAAGATTAAAGTGCCACTACTGCCCCAGTATATTTGCTGTGCTGCTCATTGTTATGATTATTAGCCCTTAAAACTGGCATTGAGCCCTTGACTGATGTTTGCCCTTAGCAGCTTGCATAGTGTTTCCAAAACTATGAGAGCTAGCCCTCAGGGAGGTGACTTCCATGTCAAGCATATTTAACTTTTTGTAAGAAATTTTTCAAAATTGTATTTGTTTTTTACTTGAATATATTGAAAATCTTTTATCAAACTGTGATTAATTTGGAGATTTTCATGGAATTTGAGTTGTTGACAAGGGCTATGAAAACGACGTCATTGAAATGTCTCCTTTTTAAATAAATGGGGATGTGGAACTGGACAGATTATGAGAAGATCAGAAAGGAGGGGGGAGGGAAAGAGGAAAGAGAAAGATGGGGGATGATTGAGAGAGAGAGAGAGAGTAACAGAGAGAGGAAGAAGGGGAAAGAAAAGGGAAGAGGAAGAAACTAAAAACTCCTTACTTATCTAAAATGTAAAGTTAGCCAGCTTCTCGTGCTTTTACCTGATAAATCTAGCCAGCCCAGTCAAGGAGAAGAGACTGGTTTCCATAGAAGCTTGCTTATTTCACAAACTTCAGAGAATTTCTCTGTTATGTGCTGTATTAGTTACTTTCTTTCTTGCTATGTTAAAATATTCTAAGAGAAACTTAAATACAGAAGGGTTCATTTTGGTTCATGGTTCAAGGCTACAGTCCATCAAGGCAGGGAAATCATATCGGCAAGAGTTTGAGGCCATATGTCACAGTGCTTTCAGGAAGCAGAGAGCGATAATCAGTTCACTTTCCCTTTTTATTTTGTCTATGGCCTCAGCCCATGGAATGACACCACCCCCATTTTTATGGATCTTTCCATCTTAATTAATTTCATTTAGATATTCTCTTACTGGGGTGCCCAGAGGCTGCCCTAATCTAGATAATCCCTCACAAGCATACTCAGCGGCTCATCTCCTGGGTAATTTTAGAGCCTGTCAAATTGACAATCAATTTTTAACCATTACTTGTAGAGAGGGTGAAAACATTAGAAATCATAAACTTCTCATTCAGGAACTTCTTTCTCTATTACCTTCCTCTGTGGTCTTGGAGAAGTTACTTAACTTCTCTGAACTCTGTGTCTCTACCTATAGCATAGAGATAGTTTTCAGTCTTAGGATGGTTTGGTATATAATGGAATTCTAATGTGAAGTTTGGTAAAAATCCCAGGTATTAAATAACCCATATATTTTATTATTTTTATTATTTTTTTATTGATGCTTTGTGTATTTCATACATCATTTTCCAATTCAGTTCAGGCATATTTCCCTTTCCCTTCCCCCCACCCCACCCCACCCCATCCCAGATCATGCATTTTAATCCCTCGATAAAACATCTTTGGCAATACTAAAGTTTAAGTAGATTTGTGGGCTGAGTCCCTCTGACATGTGCCCTAATGGATCAAAATTGCCAAATTACCTTCTTTGAGTTAACTAGATTTATAATCAACTAGGAGATGCCGAGGTTCAAGTCTGGGTGTGTCTAGGAGAGTGTTTCCAGAGAGGACTAACTGAGGGGGTGAAAAACCTGCCTTGGAAACATAAAAACCACGGCAATGGCTGAGGGCACAGAATAAAAGACAGAGGAGAAAGCTAGCAGATCACCAACGTTCCCTATCTCTGCCTCCTGACCCACCAAGACATGAACGGACCTGTTTCGTCTACCTTCCTTGCCCTGATCTATTGGTTCCTCTGAAACTGTGAGCCAGAATAAATCTTTCTTCCATTGGGTTGCTTCTGACAGGTATTTCTATCACAGCAATTTGAAAAGTAGCTAATATAGCCTGCCCTGGGGAGAAGCCTTCTCCCCAGCTTCTCCCCATCTTTTCCTAGAGACATGAGGGATTCCAAGCTGGCAAGGCCAGCAAATCACAACGGACCCACAGAAAGAGGCTAACTCTTCCTTTACATAAGTACCGGTTCACTGTTAGGGAGAATGACGGGAAATAAGTGGAATAGCATGACAGAGTCTGAGACTGTCTAAGCACCCCTTCTCAGAGCCCTCAAGTGCTGGCTGCACATAGCCCAGGAAGCTGCAGCATCAGGGCCGAAGGCTGAAATGGTCCCTTAAGAACCACTGTATTTAGATTTCTGTTGAGACTGTGATGTGAAGGAAATCTATTCTCCAGAGCTTCGGGAAGACAGGCCTGTGTTCTTCTGCAGTTCCTCCTCAAGCTCTTCTGTCTCCTCTTTCCTCTGCTTCTGCAGTAAGGTTAGTGAAGTCCTTCCCCTCTGGTCACAGGTTAGAAGGTGGGACTTTCTGTTTCCAAATGTATTTAAGGCTGGTGGGGGGTAGAGCAGTATGTGGCCTTGTATTTATTTTCTTTTGCTTTTATTATTTATATGTATTACTGCAAAGTGATGAATAAAGTCTTACCTGGCTTTAAAATCTAGGATAGTGATTGTAAAAGAAAGAGGAAACCATCTTTTTAAGAGGCAAGATGAGTTGGCTGATGATTTTCACTGCTTCTGGCCTGGAATTCCTCATTTTCGGATATGAAAAGATGCTTCATGGAGGAAAGGATATTGCTTACCTCAGCTTTTTTTTCTAGGTAGAAAATCTTGATTTAAGTGGACTTGTAGGCTGAACAGAACTTGAGAGGTTGCTTTCACTCAAACATCATCAGAGTTGATCAAAGTACTCATTTTATATCCTATGTGCAGGATAGAGCCACTGAAACGATTTCAACACAAAGGTGTATGTCATTGCTCATCCCTGTAATCCCAGTATTTAGGAAGTGGAAGCCAGAGAAGAGGCCTGAGTTTAAGGTCAGCCTGGGCCATATAGGGCGTATGAGACCTTGGGTTAAAAAAATGGCTACGTCATTTCAATTCAAGACAACGCAATATGACCTCCAGTTCCTGGAAATCAGAAAAACATCCTCCAGTTCCTCATTAACCATGACCTGATGAAAACCCTGAATTCAGCTAGAGTGGCTTCTTTGTCACACACCTGGGTCTCCAGTGCTCTGCTGTGTTGTAGGATCTGGCTTCTTTCCCTTCCTGTCCCTAATAACTTGACGATGGTTCAAAGGTCATTAGAACACCAAGTTATTTCAGTTGATTCCAAAAGCTTTTTAACTTGATACACATGTTTAGGCTAAATTTTCTCTCTCACCTCTCTACACATCTGTATATATGTGTAAATATACACATATTTGCATACACAAACACATACATATCAAATGAAAACAATTGCACTGATTTTTACTAAATACAGGGTGCATATTTGAAATGGTCTGTTCAAAAACAATCTGTGGTGGGGCTGGAGAGATAGCCTAGCGGTTAAGAGCAACGACGCTCTTGCAGAGGACCCGGGTTCGATCCCCAGCACCCATATGGCGGCTGAGAACCGTCTGTAACTCCAATTCCAGGAGAACTCCAGTTCCAGGGGAATCCAAGACCCTCTTCTGACCTCCGCGGCATTGCACGACACGGGTGCACAGGCCTGCATGCAGACAGTACATTCATACACATACAAAAATAAATAAATAAATAATAATTAAAAAAAAACAAGCTGTGGCAATAAACATGAAATTTACTTTTAAAACCTCTGGGGAACCAGGTTTCAAGGGCTGAAAACCACTCAAGAATTAAGAGATCAACAGAGATAACACCATTTTACTACATGAGTTCCCAAATAAAAGTCACAGTATATGCCAATTTGCCAACCAGAGCAGTTCCTCACAGCCTTGGGAGAGGTGTGTGTATGTGTGTGTGTGTGTGTGTGTGTGTGTGTGTGTGTGTGTGTACACATTGCTGCATTATATGTTCCAGGTGCTATTGAGATTATGCTATATGAATTATTTAAGCAAATATTTATGCTATTATCAGATCTATTTTACAGGAGGAGGAAAAATGTTTCAGAGGAAGTATTAGCTGTTTGACCTCAGAGCAAATTACTGAAGTAGAAAAGTTAAGATTTAAAGCTCAGGTCAACTATTTTAGCTTCATCTTTTATTGTTTTTGTCATTGTCTATGTCTTGGGACAGGGTCTCTTTAGCCCCTGCTAACTTTGACCTCTGGATCCTCTGCCTTTCTGAGTGCTAGGATTACAGGTATGCACTGCCATATTTGCTCACTCCATTACCCAGCTCCTTGGCTTCCCCATTCCTCCCTGCCCCTCTGATGGTGCCTAAGCAGCATCCTCTAGTCCAGGCTCATCACACTGTAGTCTGTGTTAATACCATGCAGGTATTTGCTCCTTCTTATCTGACCTGTCTACTGAGCCAGGAAAATTGGGCTGACATGAGGGGACTGCTTGCTCTCAGAAGCCTGTCCTCTCATCTGATATCTGACCTGTCTGGAGAGAGATTCCAAACCCAAGATAAAGCATTGTTTCAGCCTGGGAAGGGTAGCTATCCTCCCCAGAGGTTTGAGTGACATCAGAATGGCCAAGCAAGGGGAATCATATCACCTACTTTCCAGAGGAAATTTAAAAATAGCAGCAGCCTCTTTCTGTTGTCAGGGTGGTAACACTATATCTGGGCCACCTCGGGATGCAATCCCAACTATTGTGACTTGTCCTTCAGGAAGGCAATGCAATTTATGTTTAGGCTTTGGAACCCCAAAGGAATTTGACAATTGTCTTCTTACCTTGTAGACTTTGACAATAAATTCACATCTAAATTGCAATCTTTTGCTCTGACTGTTTGGTTTAGTTGTCAAGATGGAGCAAACCAAATGTAGTAACACCGAGATGGGAATGGTCCACTATGTCCTGGGCAGTGGAAAGAATAGGGTGCTGTGTAGTCACTCATTCATTTATTCATTCACTCATTCATTCGATCATTCATTTATTCATTCACTCATTCATTTGTTCATTCACTCATTCAGCACCTGCTACTTTCCAGACATGACATTGAGCCCTGAGCCACAGGATCCATGTTATGCTTTCTGTTTCCTTGAAAAGCTCACAGTCTGATGGCCTGGGTTCCAGTCCCAGATGTAATCTGAATAGCTTCGTGTTCTTTAACAATGCCTTGCTCTTTTTCAGAGTCTGACACTTATTAATTCCATGAGATTAGACTAAGGGGTTTTTACTAGGGAAGGCACCAGCTTAAACCACTGTGTGATATTGCCGTTATCCATTCCACAAGATGTGCTAGCATGGTCGATAGAAATAACATGAAAGAATGCTGGCTCTTCCTTCCTGGAATTTATGGTCCTGAGGAGGCAAGAACACTTGGACAAGAGACTGAAATGCCGTGAGAGCCAACGCTGCATTACAGGGGTAAGTACAAGACAGTGGGGGAGGTCAGGGACAGGATCCTTGGAAGAATGTTGACTTGTTGAGTCTTACAGAATAAGGAGAAAGAAGGAAGCAGACTGAGGTGCTGGAGGAGGGAATTCCATGCAAAGGGAAGATTGAGAAGAGATCAGGAGGAAGGAGGGATGATGAAAAGCATAAGCAGGGAACATGGCTGAAGGTACAGGAGGGCGAGATAGAAGCTGGCAGAGGAAAAGGAGGGGAGCAGCAGAAGGAGGTAAGAGGAGGGGAAGGGAGGACCAGGAAGGGAACATGCCAATATGGCGAAGGTTTAGAAGCAGAGAAGGAGTCTGGGCATGGACCTGCATCGGTAGAGCTTGTGTGGCATGCACAAAGCCTTGACCTTGATCCTTAGCACAGCATAAAATAAAATGGTGTGTGGTGCTGCATTCCTGTAATCAAAGCACTTAGAGACAGGAGGATCAGAAGTTCAAGGTCATCCTGAACCACTAGTGAGTTAAAAGCTACCCTGGGCTTATGAGGGAATCAGATCATAAAGGACTTTGTGCCCCATGCCTACAACTTTGGAAATGAACCTGAGGTCTTTAGAGATCACAAACGATCTTAATGATGAGGATCTTTCAAAGTTGAAGTTGTAAGCGAACTGTATAGCATTGCATGGCTTATATTGGAGGGAATTCGGAGAAGGCAGTCCAGAGACAGGCTGACTTGAGGCTTAGAGAGAGAGCTTCCTCTTTCTTCCCTCCCTTTCCTCCTACCCTCCCACCCTCCCCTCACTTTTCCTTTCCTCTTCTTTGGAATTTCTTGGACGCTGTGGGACATTTGCAGGCAGGAAAGAATGCAGTGTGGGTGCTGATGTCTCTGCACATAGCAGAGGTGGTTTTGTGACTCTATAAGGAGCTGGTGACATCCATTCTTGCTGGAATTCCTCAGAGTGAAGACCACAGTGTGGCTGGTAAGAAGCCAGGGACTGTCTGGAAGTGACTCATCAAGGGTGCCACAGATGATACAGGATTCTAAGAATCTAAACCATGTGGCTTAGCTGAGACCATCCTCAACTAAGCTGCTCTCTTCTTTCCCTGTGTGGCTTTGGCTCAGTGAAGAGGGCCAGATTTGTTCATATCCATCCTCAGACACAATAGAATTGTCCCCTCTGAGCTTCCTGCAGTCTCAAGACTCTGAGCACAAAGATGGTGAGCTAAAGGTATTTCTAACATAAACCAAACAGGAAGTGAGAGCTAAGCATGGGAGGCTTACCTGGAATCAACGGAAGTGTGACGTTATACTAACCCTTCAGTCAGAATTCTAGTCACCATGACAAATTACCCCCCCCCCGCAAAAAAAAAAGAATTTAAAGGAGAAAAGGACAATTTGGCTCACGGTTTCTGAGGTTTGAGTCCAATGTCAGCTGGTTATGTTGCCGTTAGCTACATGGCGAGGTGAGGATGCTATCGGGTGAGGGAAGGGTGGAGAAAAGCTATTCTCACAGCAGTCAGGAAGCAGAAAAGAGAAGCAGGAAGGAACCAGGAGCAAGAGGCCCCCTGTAGCACATCCCCAGTGACCCACTTCCTTTAGCAAGGCCCCACCTTCCACAGCTCCATCACCTCCCAGTAATCAAATTCCATGTCCATCCATGTCCTCAGGATCCGGTGACTTCCCAAAAGCCCATGGGCTAGAAACCAAGTAGCTAACACATGAAATGTAGGTGACATCTCATATAGAAACCATAACAATCCCCCACATGCATAAAAAAGATTATTAATTAAAAAAATCATGGTGAAGTAGTAAATACCAGCATGATGGGGATTATGAGAGAAATGACAAGAGCCAGACTGTTTGGGGGTAGGGCTGTCATCCCGATTCTATCACTATGGGGCTTTACAGCTGGCAAGTCATGTGCTACTCATGTCACTCTTTGTGCCTCAGTTTCCTCATCTGCAAAGTCGGCCATCAAACATTTCCAAAGAGCTCCTGCTATATAACAAATGTTGTAGGAAGGTTTTCAAATTGACGAATGAAGGAAAAAAAGTCTTTCCCTTTCTAAATGAATCCCATAGAGATCCTTGGAGCTGAGGCTGAGGGGTTCAGTGGTATCTTTTCAGTACTGAGTGAAGGAGGTCAGAAGAGAGTTCCCTGTGCCCAAGGATAAATATTGGCAGTTATTGAGTAGGGTGTGGTAATACCTCTTCCTCACTGTCTCATTAAAAAAATCTGTCCAATGTAAGAATGAATCAAAATGTCATATTGCAATTCATAAATAAGTACAAATATTACATATCAATCATTTTTTAATTTTTAAAAACTGGACTAAGAATCTAAAAAAAAGCTCATAGGTCTCAGGCTTAATCCTTTAGAGGGAATATAGAATAAAATTACTGAAAACAAACTGGAGGGCAAATTTTTAACAGATATGGTGTTCTGGATAGCTTTAGTGTCAACTTGACACACCTGGGTTGAGGGAGCCTCAATTGGGGAATTGACTCCATTGGATTGGCCTGTGGCCACATCTGTGGAGTATTGTCTTGATTGTCCAGCAGTGTGGGAGGGCCCAGCCCACAATGAGTGGTGCCACCCTGGGCAGGTGGTTGTGTACCGTATAAGAAGGCAGCCTGGGCATGAGCCAGGGGAGCAAGCCAGTAAACAGCATTCCTCCATGGCCTGTGCTTCAGCTCCTGCCTCCAGGTTCCTGCCCTGAGTTCCTGCCTTGGGCTCCCTGAGTGATGAACTGTGACCCAGGAGATGTGAGCTGAATAAACCCTTTCCTCCCCAAGTTGGTGTCGGTCAGAGTGTTTTGTCACAGGAATGGAAGACGAACTACAACAGATGGTGTGAATAGCTAAAAGATGAGCAGATGGAATGCACCCCAGGGAAGCTCTGGAGACAGAGCTTTGTCCAGACAGAGGGAGGGGCTGCCCTGACCTAGCCTGTTACAGGTTAAAGCTCTGAAGTTTGACCCAACATAACACACCCGATGTCCTCTGGTTTAGCCTTCTATGTTCCACACAGGATAGGGAGTCTCTTTCATGATCCACCCAGTTCTTCCTTTGCAGAACTGAGTTCCCTAGAGGGCTCCCTGAGCTCAGTGCCCAGTACCCAGACTTCCAACAACAGTAAACAAGAGGCTTTGTTTCAAGCCTGCCTCGGCTAGGTCCTAGTCCTTGATCATGGTATCTCCCCTGGCAGGTAAGTGTCTAGGTCCTATTCCTACTCCATCTTTTCTCTGTGTATTTTCTTAGATTCAGAATGCTAATGGCTTTTTTGGACTGTGGCTGTTAGGGACCCACAGTCTTTAGTTCGTTTGGGAGGAACCAGGGAGACAGCTGCAAATTTATAAAGTCATCAACTAGCCTTTAAATAATTATGGTCTTTATGTTTTTTTTTACATTTTATTTATTATTTTTTACTTCTTGTGTATGAGTGCATTGCCTGCATGCAGGTCAGGCTCCCTGGACCTGGAGTTACAGATGGTTTTTAGCTGCCATGTCAGTGCTGGGAATCAAATAAGCGTTCTCTGAAAGAGCTGGCACTGTTATTAACTGAGCCATCTCTCCAGCTCCCTGGTCTTTATGATTAAATATCTTATTTAAAGAACTTATTTACTATCACTATTCAAGGTCATTTGCATGATTAATAGAAAGCAATGGACACCAGGTGAATGGAAGGATGAGAGACTTATCCAAGATTGACCCCACTCCTGTGTACACAACTGATGTGTGTATGTGCATTCACACATACATACTTCTTTATTTTATTTTTAAATTTTTTATATTTCTTTATTTTAATCTTTAGCAAGCTGAGGAAAGTAGTCTGTGGGTGGATAAAATGAGAAGCTAATTACTAGTCACTAGCTGTATAACACTACATCTTATGCTTTGAAGATCTGCTGCTCATGTTTACCAACTATTAAGTAAACAGCCATGACAAAGACCAAGACCAGTGATTCAGTGAGAACCTGAGTCAAGGGGAGGAGTTTTAGAGATTGACACGCAAAGTTTTTGAACCGGTCCACAAGACTGGTTCTTTACCCCAATCACTTAGTTCCTGGTTATTAAACAATGAAGAGAGATGAGGAAATGGCACAGCCAGTAAAGTGTTTACTATTCAAGCATGAAGACTCACGTTCTGTTCCCCAAGACCCACATAAAAACTGGGTGCAGCAATGTTTGTGGCCATCCGGCTGGGGAAATAGAGGCAGGAAGATGCCTGGGGCTTGCTGGCTAGCCAGCCTCGTTGAATCAGTGAGCTCCATGTTAATTGAGAGAAACTGTCTCAAAAATATAAGTTGGAGAAACAACAGAGGAAGACACCAATATCAGCCTCTGGAACCCCCCTACACACACACACACACACACACACACACACACAAATAGACATTTTAATAATATTGCAGATAAGTAGCAGGATTCTGACTCTAGCTCAAATACCAGGAGCCTAAAGAGAGGATGGGCAGATATTTTATTTTGTTTGTTTTGATTGTTCTCAGATTTGCACACCCACATGTACACATATGCCATTTCCCATTGCAAATGATGCCCTGGGGAGTTTGAGAGCAGAATGTGTAGTGCAAAAGGAGAGATAAGCAAGTAACTATTTTAAAATCCCAGTCGGAAAAAATAAAATTCCAGATGAAATTCCAGATAAAATTCCAAATAAAGTCCAGTGATTTGTGGACTGTACAGAAAATAAAGGGATCCCTAAAATAGCATGGCATTGTCATAGAAACAGACACATAGACCAATGGAAAAGAACAGAGAACCCAGAAGGAAACACATACCTCTACAACCAGCTGCATTTCAACAAAGGTGCTGAGAACACACACTGAAGAAAGTCTTTTCAGTAAGTGGTGCTGGGAAAATCATGTAGCCATTTGTGGAAGGATGAAACCAGAATCCCATCTCTCCAATTACAAGAACTTAAATATAAGACCTGAAAATACAAAACTGCTAGAAGAAAGCACAGGGGCATCGCTTCAGAACATCAGAATGGGCAAAAGGCCTTGGGGGACAATATCAAGGCACACAAAACCAAAGCAAAAAAGGGACAGAGGCAAATTGGACCCAAAGCTTCTACACAGCAAAGGAAGCAATCACAGGAATAAGGAAATAAACTACAGAATGGGATAAAATATTTGCAAACTATACATCTGATAAAAGGCTGGGATATATCAAGCTTTCAAGCAGCCAAGAGAGGTGTGGTGGCACTTGAGAGGCAGAAGCAGGCAGATCTCTGCAAGTTCAAGGCCAGTCTGGTCTACGTAGTGAGTTCCAGGCCAGCTGTGGCTAAAGGGAGACCCTGACTCAAAACAAACAAACAAACAAACAAAGTCAAGTGTTTTCTAAGAAATAAGTCATGGGTTACAAAGAAGGCAACAAGTTTATGGCTCAAAGACTGAGTTCTACCTGCTGCCATGGTTCTTTCTCCCACTTTAAAAGTTTAACTTTTTAGGGGCTGGAGAGATGGCCTAGCGGTTAAGAGCACCAACCACTCTTGCAGAGGACCCGGGTTCCATCCCCAGCACCCACATGGCACCTGAGAACCAACTGAAACTCCAATTCCAGGAGAACTCCAGTTCCAGGTGAATCCGACACCCTCTTCTGACCTCCGCAGCATTGCACGACACGGGTGCACAAACCTACATGCAGACAGTACGTTCATACACATAGAGAAAAATAAATAAAAATAAAATAAAATAAATTTTAAAAAAGTTTAACTTTTTAGTCATTACTATTTGGAAGAATCCATTTCCAATTCTGGATTTATGGCTTCTTTTTGAATATCAGAAAATGAGGCAGAACAAAGTCTGCTCTCTCCCAGAGAAAATATCTCTCTCTCTCTCTCTCTCTCTCTCTCTCTCTCTCATCTTCTATTAAATGAATTAGCCAATAACACTTGAAAAATCACCTTAGCTTTGGGACTTCAGACTAGCAGAATCTTTTATTTTATTCTAAAGTTTATGTGTAGAAGCAAAAGACTCAGAATAGCCTACACTACATTGAAAGAGAAAAGCAAAGTGGAGAACTGAGCTGACATCAACATTAAGTATGAAGCTAATAATAAAGATAGTGTAAAAGCTTAAAAATAGATTAGTAAGCCAGGCATGGTGGTGTGTGCCTTTAATCCCAGAGCTCAAGAAGCAGAGGCAGGCAGGTCTCTGAGTTCAAGGCCTATCTGAACTACATAGCAAGTTGCAGGCCAGCTATGGCTATAGGTCGACCCTGTCTAAAGCCGAGGGAACAATATGTGGAAAATGGGGCATGGTCGGATGTAAAGGCTGTGATTGGGGTGAAGTATGAAACTACAGAAATATAGACTGGACTCTTATCTGATCAACATGATAGTACATACAAGCTCCTCCAGCTGGACAATGGGGGCCCCAAGCTGTATAAGTTTGGGCATAGCTACTTGCAAATTGGTTTTACATGAAGGATGCTTGTATTCATTAATTATTACCTATTATTAAAAAATAAAAAAATTTAAAAAAAGATGAAAAAAGGAAAAAGATTAGTAGAGCAAAGTAGAGACTCTAGAGTTAATCTGGCATAAAGATAGCCAACTCATCATTGACAAAAGAGCAAAGGCAGTACAATAGAGAAAATAGTCTTTTAACAAATGGTCCTGGATCAACTAGACATGCAGGATATAAACAAACAGACAAATAATGTGGATGCAAGCTTTAATCACAGCACAATAACTCATAGCCTAATAAAACACAAAGCTATAAACTTGTAGAAGACAACAGGGGACAATCTAGATGACTATGCTGATGTTTTTTTAGATTCAATACCAAAGACTTAGTTCGTTAAAAAGATAATTATGAACTAGAATCCATTAAAATTTAAAACTTCTGTTCTGCAAAAGATGCTGTCATGAAACAGAAAATGTAAGGCATCAACTGGGAGAAAATATTTATAAAAGATATTATCAGATAAAAGGATGTTTATTCAAAATACACAAAGAACTCACATTGACCAATAAAAACATAAACAATCCAATTAAAACAGGCAAAATAGTCTGAACAAACAACTCATCAAACAAGATACTCAGATGCAAAGTAAACACAATATGCTCATATGTCATTTGGTAATTAAAAATAAAACAATAGTGTAATATTCCTACATACCATTAGAATGGCCAGAACCCAAACACTGACAATTCCAAAAGCAGGCCAGGGTATGGGAATAGTAAGAAAGGTTGTTTACTAATAGTGGGAATATAAAATGGTATAGCCACTTCAGAAGAGAGGGTGACAGCTTCTTACATGCTTTAATATACCCTTATAATCTTTTCCAGAACCTGTGCTAATGGTACTTTATACAGTGAATTGAAAAGCTGTCACAAATGTGCGTAAAAGCTTTGTTGATAATTGCCAGAACTTGTAAGCAACCAAGATGTCTTTCGGGAAATGAATAGATACACTGTGATAAATTTATGCAATGGAATATAATTCAGAGTTTAAACAAACAAGCTCATGAGCCATGAAAAGACATTGAAGAAACTTGAGCTGGTATTGTTAAGGGAAAGAAACTAACTTTAAATGACTGCATTACCCCAGTTATAGCACATTCTGGAAAAGCCAAAATCACAGAAATGGTAAAATCATCTGGGGTTGTCAGAGGTTAGATGCAACACAACACAGCTTTAAGGGCCCAAGACAACTCTGTATGGGACTCTAATGCTGTATCTGTGTGGTTACACACTTGCCAAAACACATACATTAAGAGTGATTGCTGATGTGAAACTCAAACTTCAGTTAATAACCATTTGTCACCCATCACCGACTGTCACAAAAGTGTAGAATGTTGAAGGTGCAGGAGGCTGTCTTTTTTTTTTTTTTTTTGAGACAAGGTCTCCCTGAGGCTCCAGCTAGCCTGGAAGACCAGGCTGGCCTTGAACTCACAGAGAGCTACCTGTCTTTGCCTCCTGAGTGCTGGGATTAAAGGTGTATGGCACCACACACACAAAATTCTGTTCTTTAGAACTGCATAGATGATATCAAAATAACACTATGTATAATAGTGAAAACTGATGATAAAGTGAATGATCGTACCCCAAACATGAAGGAGTTTACAATGTGATTGTAAGCAGATGAAGCAGTCATAAAGGAGAATAATAAAAAATATGTAATGCAGTATAATAGTTTCACTCAAATAATTTTCTGTATTAGCTTCTCTGCAGTAGAAATTTCATGCAGCATATAATACTAAGTCTTTTTGCTATGACCAAGTGTTAACTCTTTGGAACTGAAATCACCTTTTGTAACATAGGAGTCAGCAATCTGATTTGGAGGCTCAGCTATAGTCCTGACGACTGTTTCCGTCAGCCTCTTACACAACCACTCTGTGCTGGTAAAGCAATTTACACAGGGCCTGGCATCAGCAGCATCCCATAAACAGTGATTCTGTTTGTTATGACAGAAGGTGGAAGTGTCTTCTGTGTGTTCATTATGAGGGTACAAGAGGCAGCTGGCATGGGGCAGACACCAACACCCCAACCAGTCATATTACTTTTCAGATTATGAAATGAATGTGTGCTTCGCAGAGAGGCAGTTTCAGCAGCTCTTGACAGAAATTCAAGACCTCAGTCCCTATTCTACATGTATTGAATCAAAATCCCAGAGGATGGGGCCCAAGATTCGACTTTAATGAGGTCTGCAGGTAAATCTGATACACAAAGCTGGAGAAATTGGTGTGTAGATTCCAGTCTCATTAGCAGACACACACACACACACACACACACACACACACCATGCACACACACACACTGCTCTAACATACACAATTCAAATTTAAATAAAAACTAAAATATATTGTCTTGTCCCTTTTTCCATCTTTAAACTTCAGGCTCCATTTCCTTAGACAAAGGGAGATGAGAGAATGGCTCTCCAAATACAATGAAAATCAAATGAAACTAATTTTTGGATCTGGAACAACCACAAACACGTGTGGGTGATTTAAGGTGTCATCAATGTAAGATGATCCAGTCATAAAAAGGAATGACATTCTGACACCTAGCAGAGCATGGAAATGTAAGAATTAGAAGACACACTCGGGGAACTGTCCACAGATTGCACATGGCTGCCACCATGTGAAATGTTCAGGATAGGTAAGCCTACAAGCAGGGGTGGATGAAGCACAGCCTACAGCCAGGGCGCAGGTGGGTAACTACCAATGGGTACACAGCTTCGTTAGGGGGAGACGAAAGTTTCTAAAAATTGAGTTGGGTAATTATTCCATGATTCTCAGAATATACTAAAAAGCATTGAATTTACACTTTAAATAGGTAAGTTATACAGCATATGAACTACATCTTGAAAATAGTATACCTGAAGGAAAGTAAGCTAGGGGAGTTTCAAAGCTAATTGTAACTAAATTTAGTTTTCACTTTATAGATTGTTTCAAAAATCTACCCCCTAGTACTCTACCATATAAGCTTGCTGTAAAATACCTAAATCTTCAAAGTTCTCCATTACAGCAATAATAATAGTATTTAAAATATACTAGATCAGGCCCTTGCAGCTGGCTCAAATAAAGAATATGAAAAATTTTAAAATACACAAAAGTGGAACAACCAGGAAATATGGGACACTATGAAAAGATCAAACCTCCACATCATAGGAATAGAGGAAGGAGAAGAATCTCAAGAGAATAGTATTTATCAGATCTTCAACAGAATAATAGATGTAAATTTCCCCAAACTAAAAATAGACAAACACATACAAATACAAGAAGCACGTAGGACTCCAAATAGACAAGATCAGAAAGGAAACTCCTCACGCCATATCATAGTTAAAATACTAGACACCCAAACAAAGACAAAATTCTGAAGGCTACAAAAGAAAAACAAGTCACATACAAAGGGAAACCCATCAGAATTACAAATGACTTCTCGACGCAAACCATGAAAGCAAGAAGAACATGGAGCAAAGCATTCCCAGTGTTAAAGGACTATGGATGCCAACCTCGAATACTTGACCCAGCAAAAATGTCTATTATAGTTAAAGGAGAGAGAAAAATCTTCCATGACATAAACAAGATGATAGAATACATGTCCGGAAAACCAACTCTCCAGAAAATACTTGAAGCAATTCAAAGGGCAGAAGAGAGGAGCAACTATCCTCAAGCAAATAGGAAATGAAACTAATAAAAACATAAACATGGGGGGGCTGGAGAGATAGCCTAGTGGTTAAGAGCACCGACTGCTCTTGCAGAGGACCGGGGTTCGATCTCCAACATCCACATGGCAGCTAAGAACCATCTGTAACTCCAATTCCAGGA